>PVIH01010362.1:13126-55982 GCA_004025045.1 Sigmodon hispidus
CTCTCTCTCTCTCTGTGTCTGTGCACCATGATCCCCTTGAAAAGAAATTAAAGATGGTTCCGAGTGACCATGTGGGTGCTGGGTATCAATCCCCAGTCATCTGCAAGAACATCAGTTGCTCTTAACCAGTGAGTCATCTCTTCAGTCCCCAAGGTAGAGCTAGTTTTGAAGATATGAAGAGGTCATAAAGAGCAACTGAAGCTTGGCCTTATGTAGTAGTTTGGAGCCTCTAAAGGGAGGTCATTGATGAGATAGCCTCAATTACAATGGACAAAGGACATTGGAGATTTCAGTATCATGTGTAATCACTGCCAAAGATAGCCGCAGATGTGGGGTGAATGCTGGCTTGAGCCTGTGAAATGAGCTATTTATTCTGGACAGGATAAAATGGAGCTAACTAGCCTCCCAGGCTCTTTGCAACCCAGAGAATTATGAGTGTGTCTAAGACATTAAGCATATTTTTCACTATTGAAGTATTTTGTGGTTTGATTTGGTTGTGTCTGTGCCCTGGTTTTTCCCTTTTGATGTAAGAAATACTTCAAGTTGTGTTGGGTTTTTTATAATTATATTTAAAGAGCCCACATTTGTGGGACTTTAAACTTTGAAAGAGATATTGGGCCTTAAAGAGAAATTATTGTTTTACAGCTTTGGAATTTATGAAGACTATGGAAACTTTAGAATTATTTTGGGCTTTATATTGTGATAGTAATGTCAACATGACAGCTTGGGAACAAATGAGAATGTTTTGGGTTTGGAAGTCACACAAACATTGAAGCCACCAATATTTCCAGATGAACAAAGGCAACTTTACTTCGTCATAGTGAGTTACTAAAACTTCTAACTAATTAGGACCACAGGCAGATCAGGTTCTGACACTGTGACTCCCAAACAGAAGAATTAGCACCTTAAAGCAAAAGCCATTAGTATAGGATCAGGAGTAGTACAAGAAAATAATTTTTATAATTTGAGGTTAAGTCTTGGGTGAGGGCACATTCTGGAAATTTACAACGTGTAATACCATCTTACAGCACAATTTGTGATAACAAGGTGTTTGTACAAGCTTGACAGGAGGTTTGCTTACACAAGTCTGTGTTTATTTTAACATAGCTCTTGACACAGTTGGTGTCTTGTCTTAATTTCTCATAACTGTAGCAAATATGGGACAAAGGTCATACAACAGAAGAAGCACAGTCGGTGGCTAATGCTTATGAATTATTGTAGGCTCCACATTTCCCCGGAGTTTAGAATGGAATCAAAGTCTTCCTTCATTGAGTCTACAAGGGTTCGGGTGGTTAGGGTAAGTATTGTGAGCAGAGGGCCAAGAATTTAACTAAAAAAAAAAAAAATGCTGTTTCTCACAAATCCAATCAGTGCATAATCAAACATGGGTTGATCATTAGGAGTTTCAAAAGAATAAGCAATAGTCCAGCAATGAAAGGCAATAGGTTCTTAGCCAAAGGGACTGACTCAATAGCTTATGAAGCCAGGACAATATCTGTTGTCTCTCTTTGTCTTTTGAGGAGACTTACTTTGAGATCTTGAAGAGCTTCTAACAATGCCTGCGTGATTAGCAGAGACAGCAGAATTCAACCAAGGCAGCACACACACCTCACACACACACACCTTCAGTTTAGGAGTACCAAGTCTAGTCCTCTTCTATGTTATATACCATTTCTGCTAAAGAGTGTGCATGTTGATCAAGGTATGAGGCGTATGTCCACATGTGAATGTTCTTTCCTCATGGCCCCTGGGAGACTATTGGAATGAGTTTAGCTAGTGATCAGTGCTGCTGCCCCAAGTACAGCAGAACCCATTACGGAGATGAGGATTGGGGTTCCTCTCTTATGTCACAGCACCAGGGAGGGATCCAAATACTCCCTGCCAGCCAGGCCATTATGATAATATACTTGTGGGACAATTTGTACTAAGATACAGAGTTCAGTTTCTCATGGTGAAAACACTAGTTGATATACAAGGGTAAGGACCCATGATACAGGTCTACTGAGATCCCCGCAATGGGGGGGCAATCAATTGATGGGAGTTGTTTAAGTTAAAAATATTGAAAAAATTGTGATTATATATATTGCATATCAATGAATAGGCAATTTTATCTGAGGTATAGTTAGAACAGAAGCAGGTGATGGCCCCTCAAATATCTCCTAGGGAGACAGGGCTTCATTAGGGAAACAGACGCAAGTTGTTATGGATGGCTGTATAACCAGAAGACCTAACCCTATGTAAAAAGGTGGTCTAGGGTCTAGACATAGCCAGAAGTCATCAGTGAGATCAATATTGACACAATTCAGGTGGGAACAGATGGCCAAGACCATTTAAAACAAGGGGTTCATAGGCACTGGCAACTTAATCTAGTCTTTTAATTACTTTTTAGTTATTGCCAATATGTCAGTTCCTGGTGGGGACACATTTTGGACTATCTGGGTGGCATGGGGCTGAGTTGTCAGGACCTGAGTGGGTACCAGGAGAGGTTGAAGGAGGTCATTTAAAGGCCCTATGGGGAGAACAGAAGTCCTAACCTGTGATTGTTGTATGGTAAATGCCATTCTTTAGTCATTACCTGACTTCCATAGCCTAAATTCCCAAGAGTTTCCTGAGTCCCAGGAGCTGTAAGCCTGTGGGTGCAAACCATACTATCTCTTAACTTGGATTATATCAGGATTACAGAATATGGTTTTTGTGAAGGAAACATTAACAGAAGTTGATATTGTTTTAAAGGGATCCTTGTCAACATTCCAAAAGGGTGCCCAAGTTTCACATGCCTGGAATGAACAGGAGAATTTCTTTTGTCTAGAACAGGCTGGGATAGAGATGGGCAAACATTTTCCTTTAAAATCTCCTGAAGGCTTTCCTAGGCTTAAAAGAGATGTCTGTGAGTCTCCAAATAAAAATAATAGGAGAGGGTATTAGGAGGTTCCAGAAACTAAATATAAGTAAATTAGAAACGTCATGATAGCTTGAGAGCTTTTAGTATGATCTCACCAGGTCCTCAGGTATAAGGAAGCCTTCCATCCGATGTTTGGGTTGTATGATCTTCTGTCAGGAGTGGGTTTAATATGTGAGTGGTGAATCTACATCTTGATTCTATCAATCTTAACAGCAGTAAAAGTACTCAGAGTCACCAAGTCTGATCCTTTCCAGCATGGTCCCAGGGCCTATTTATGATGTCTCTGGACCTAAAGAAGGTTACCCAGTTTGTGGCTGTGTGGCTTGGATAGCAGTAACTCATAAACATGTCTCAGAAATGGGAAAACGTTGACCTGGACTGTTTAGAGAGCCTGGATGGACTTAACTTATATCCAGACATCTTAGCCATGACTTCTGAAGGGAGCATTGGAACCAAGAAAAGAGATCTGCCAAACAAGATTTTATAGAGTGGTAACCTACAGTAGTATGGGGTATTCTGTACTTGGAATAGAACAAAATGTAGGAGGGTTATCCAGTCATTGCTAGTTTCTAGGATTAGTTTAGATCATTAGAGAGATTGGTTCCAAGTTTAGTTAGAATATCCTTCTGAGTCTGGTTCATTCTCTCTGCTTATCCAGAATTCTGTGAGTGGTATACATAATGCAATTTCCAATTATGCTTCAATGTTTTAACTAAGTTTTGTGTTACCTTAAAGATGAATGTTGGTTCATCATCTGATTCTAGTACAGAAGGAAATCCAGACCTTAGGACAAATTCATCTATGGTCTTCTTGATTATTGTGAATGCTGTTTCTTTCTTAGTGGGAAAAGCTTCTACCTGGAAAAGTAGCTACAAAGAAAAGAAGGTTTTATATCCATATTTTCCAGGTTTTACCTTGATGAGTCCACCTTCTAATGAACTCCAGGTAAAGTTTCTTTCTTTCTCTCTCTCTCTCTCTCTCTCTCTCTCTCTCTCTCTCTCTCTCTCTCTCTCTCATTATGATAGAGTTCTTTCTTTTGTGGGTTAATGGGCTGGAAAGTGATGCATCAGGTCACACAACCTTTTATTAATTGTCTTATATTAAAGATTTTGAAGCTTGGGTGTTCCAGGAGTTATTTTAATTTAATTTTCTATGTTCTTCCACATAAAATTGAGTATTGTTCTTTCAAGGTCTGTGAAGAATTGTGTTAGGATTTTGATGGTGATTGCATTGAATCTATAGATTGCGTTTGGTAAAATTGCTTTTTTTACTATGTTGATCCTACCTATCCAAGAGCATGAGAGATCTTTCTATTTTCTGATATCTTCTTCACTTTTATTTCTTCAAAGACTTAAAGTTATTGTCATACAGGTCTTTCACTTTTTTGGTGAGAGTTACTCTAAGATATTTGATGTTATTTGCAACTATTGTAAAGGGTGATATTTCCTTGGTTTTTTTTTTTTTGTCTTTTTCTCATTTGCGTATTAAGAAGACTATTGATTTTTTTTAGTTAATTTTTTTGACACACTGCTGAAGGTGTTTCTCAGTTATAAAAATTTCTTGGTAGAATTTTTAGTCACTTATGAATAAAATTATATCATCTGCAAATAGTGAAAGGTTGACTTTTTCCTTTTCAGTTTGTATGCCCTTGATCTCCTTATGTTGTCTCATTGCTCTTGTTAGAATTGTGATAATTATATTGAATAGATATGGGGAGAGAGGACATCCTTATCTTGTTCCTGATTTTAGTAGAATCACTTTGAGTTTCTCTCCTTGTAGTTTGATATTGGCTGTCAGCTTGATGTATATTGCCTTATTATGTTGAGGTATATTCATTGTATTCCTGATCTCTCCAAGACCAGTATAATGAAGAGGTATTGGATTTTGTCAAAAGATTTTTCAGCATCTAATGAAATGATTATGCATTTTTTCTTTCAGTTTTTTAATATGGTGGATGTTATTGACATATTTTCATATGTTGAACCATCCCTGAATCTCTGGGATAAAGCCTACTTAATCATGATGGATGATTTTTATTGATAAGCTCTTGGATTCAACTTGCCAGTATTGTATTGAGTATTTTTGCATCAATGTTCATAAGAGAGATTGATTTGTAATTCTCTTTCTTTGCTGTATCTTTGTTTACTTTGGGTATCAGGGTGACTGTAGCCTCATAAAAAGTGTTTGTTAAAGTTCCTTCTGTTTCTATTGTGTGGAACAATTTAAAAGGCATAATATGTAATTTCATATGAAAAAAAAACAAAAAAACAGTATTTTTTTAAAACAATTCTGTTCAATAAAAAGAACTTCTGGAGGTATCACCAGCCCTGTCTTCAAGTTCTACTATAAGCTACAGTAATAAAAACAGTTGGATTTTGGCATAAAAATAGACATGTGAATCAATGGGATAAAGTTAAAGACCCTGACATTAATCCACACACCTATAAATATCTAATTTTAGACAAAAAAGCCAAAATATACATTAGATACCAGAAAGCATCTTCAATAAGTGGTACTGGCATAACTGGATAGGGGCATATAGAAAAACACAATTAGATCCATGTCTGTCATCATGTACAAAACTCAAGTCCAAGAGGATCAAAGACCTTAGCATAAACCCAGTTACACTGAATCTGGTAGAAAAATAGAAGAAAATAACCTTGAATGCATTGACACAGGAGACTACTTACTAAATATAACACCAATAGTACAGACACTGAGAGCAACAATTAATATATGGGACCTTCCAAAACTGAGAAGCTTCTATAAAGCAAAGGATGCAGTAAGAATTGGAAAAGATCTTCACTATTCCTACATCAGACTAGGGGCTGATCTTTAAATATTTAAAGAACTCAAGAAACCAGAGATCAAAAAACCCAAAGAATCCAATTAAAAAAATGGAGTACAAAACTAAATACAGAATTCTCAAGAGAAGAATCTCAAATGGCTGAAAGACACATAAAAAATTGCTCAACATCCTTATCCACCAGGGAAATGCAAATCAAAACAACTATGAGATACCATCTTAGACTTTTCAGAATAGCTAAGATCAAAATCACTAATGACAACCCATGCTGGAAAAAAATGTAGAGCAAGGGGAACACTCCTCCATCACTGGTGGGAATATAAACTTGTACAGCCACTTTGGAAATCAGTATGAAGATTTCTCAGAAAACTGGGACTCAATCTACCCAATGATCCAAAAATACCACACTTGGGCATATACCCAAGGGATGCATATTCTTATACCAAAGACATTTGTTCAACTATGTTCATAGTAGCATTATTCACTATAGCCAGAAGCTAGAAACAACCTAGATGCTCCTCATCTGAAGAATGAATTTTAAAAATGTGGTACATTTACACAATGGAGTATTACTCAGAAGTAAAGAAAAAAAAGTGACATCCTGAAATTTGCAAGCAAAAGGATAGAGCTAGAAAAAAATTATTGTGAGGTAACACAGACCCAAAAAGACAAATATGGTATGTACTCACTCATAAGTAGATTTTAGATGTAAAGCAAAGAATAATCAGACTACAATCCAATACCCCTCAGTAACTAGATAACAAGGAGGCATGTAAGAGAGGCATTCATGGACGCCCTGGGAAGGGAAAATAGAGAATATCTCCTGAGTAAATTGGAATCATAGGGAAACAGGGTAAGGGGGGGACTGAACTAGGCCCTCTGAATGTGGATGACACTTGAATGTCATGGGAAGTTTATGGGGCCTCTGACAGTGGGACCAGAATTTATTCCTAAAGCATGAACTGACTTCTTGAAATCCATTTCCTACAGAGGAATCACACTTGATACTGGCTTACTTCAAATATGAGGTCTGATATTCTCTTAAGAATAAAACTGTTAAGGGTTTTATCCCAGACTGTTGGAGAATTATTGAATTCTTGGGGCAGGTGGGTCCGGGTGAGCTGCGCAGTGAAGACCCAGTTGAGGTCATGCCATTTGAAGGTAAAGATGGAATGGCTTTGGCCTTTCAGAGTCAGGCTAAATATGGTATCCTTGAGGTCTATAACTGTATAGACTTGTAGCTCTGGGGAAAGAGAACTCAGGAGGGTATGAGAATTAGGGACAGTTGAATAAATATCTTCAATTCATTATTAACCTCCCTGAAATCCTGCACTGGTTAGTAATTATTTGTCCCTGGCTTTTTGACCAGAATAAGTGGGGTATTCCATGGGGATCAGCTGAGTACCAGAACTCCATATTCTTGGAGCCACTTTATATGTGTAGTAATGCCCAATTTGGCTTCTTAGACCATTTGATACTGTTTTACCCAAACTGGCTAAGGAAATCAAAAGGGAGGCTATTAGATATTCTGCCTTGGTGGGTTGGCTTCTGCCCATACTCCAGGGATAGAGTGTTGAAGTTCAAGCATCATTTGAACATTTCTAAGACATTTCTAAGGTGATTGCCTTTGAAAAGTGTCTATATCCTTTTTCTAGATCAAGACATAAGGCATAAACTTCGGGCAGTGGAGAGATTGTCATTTCTTTACCAGTGAAGTAAATTTGGGAAATTTTATCTTTGACAGTAGGTCTCTTCCCAAAAGGGGGTAAGGGTATTCAGGGATGACTATGAAGGAGTGTGAAAACTTTTTCTTTCCCAGATCCAAGTTTGTTTTGTAGACCATGGATGAAGGCAAGCACTGTAGCCCTTTGTACCCATGTTTGCTTGTCTGATAGTGGTCCTCGTGAGCATTTTAACATAGTGAGATCCAGTGTCCACTAGGAAATTAACAGTTGACCCTCCACTTGTAAGGTTACCCAAGGCTCAAAGAGGATCTTCAGGCCCTGTCTCCCTCAGCCATGTAAGAATGTAAGTTCAAAAGACCATTTGACAATTTGTAGGTACCTCTTACCTTTTCTTTCTCTAGGGACATTCTTCTTTCAAATGACCCATCTCCCAGCAGTATGCACATTACTTTTTTATTATTTTTTATTTAATCTTTTTATTTAAAATGGTTTTTTCCATATCTACTACTGATCTCCCTCCTTTCCCCTCTTCCCAGTCTTCCCTTCCCCTGCCTCATCCCCCTACCCATTCTCCAAGGAGGGCAAGGAATCCCAGGGTGAGTCAGTTTCGTCTAGCATATCTAGTTGAGGTAGATATGAGACCCTCATCCCAGTATTAAGGCTGAATTTGGTGTTCCTCTGTAGGGAACGTATTCCACAATGTCAGTTCATAAACCAGGAACATACTCTGGTTCCACTGCAAGTGGCTCCACAAACTGTCCATGCAATTTGATTGTCATCTACCTTTGGAAGTCCCTCAGGTGTCATTTCAGAGTTCATGCTCTCCAGCCAGCCATCTCTATGAGTCTCCTCCTCATGATCCTGGTCCCTTTGCTCATATACTCCCCCCCCCTCTCCTTCTTCATCTAGCCAGAGAGCTTGACCCAGAGCTAGCCAGCCATCTCTATGAGTCTCCTCCTCACGATCCTGGTCCCTTTGCTCATATACTTCCCCCCCTCTCTTTCTTCATCTAGCCAGAGAACTTGACCCAGAGCTTAGCTGTGGATCTCAGCTTCTGCCTCCATCCAATGCTGGATGAAGGTTCTATAATGTCAATTAGGGTGGTCATCCACTTGATTATAGGGAAAGTCCTATTTAGGTATCCTCTCCACTACTTCTTGGATTCCTAGCCAGGGACATCTTGTGGATTCTTAGATGTTTCCTTAGTACCAGGTTTCTTTCTAACCCCACAGTGGCTCCCTCTATCAAGATATCTATTTCTTTGTTCTCCCTCTTTGTTGCTCCTCTCACTCAACCATTTCTATCTCTCATGTTCTCTTCCCACCTCCCCTTACTCACTCCCCATCATGATCCCAATTTATTCAGGAGCTCTTCTCTATTTCCCCTTCCCGGGGGATCCATGGATGCCTTTCTTAAGTTCCTCTTGTTACCTAGCTGTTTAGGGGTGCACATTGATCTTTTTAAAGACAGGGATTCTTGGGACTCCCATTATTTCCTCACCCATTGGCTGTTTGGGACAGTTTGCAATTTCTAGATCAATGGGCCTCCTGTCCCTGTCTGCTGCTAATAACAGAATTTTGGCTAACCTTTGTGTTTGTCTATCTTTGGATGTTTCTCTGTTGTTATAAACTTTACTTTCAACAGCCAATAATTCAGGCATATTTTTACCTTTGAATCCTTCAAGTTATTGGAGTTTTCTTTTAATCTCTGGGACTGCCTGATTAAAGAAGGTAATATTGACTGTCATCCAGTTTTCTTGTGCCTCCAAACCCAGTGGAGTATATGTATGATAAGCATCCATCAGGCTTAGATAACACAATGCACCTAGTGGCTCAGTCATTTCATACACTACCTGACTCAACTTAGACAAATTTGTGGGCTGTCTAGCAGCTTCCTGTAGACCCCACCACAGGAATCTGATGATACACTTTCAGCCACTCTCTACCTTCAGCTGTGTTATAATTCTATTTCTCATTGGGCTGCAAAGTGGGGAAGACAGTTGATGATAGTCTCATCACCCATGGAACAGCTATCATTCCCAAGGACCAGTTTGTGACATTCCTGTCAAATTTTATCTCTTTCCCCTGTCATGAAAAGAATCTGAAGCATCTGCTGGCAATCAACCCAAGTGAGCTGAATGAATAAGTGAGTGAATAAGACATTTCTGAGAAGGGATCTTAGGGCTTGTGGATTTTCAGAAAAGGAAAGAGTCTGGAGTTTCCACTGTATAGGTCACTGGTAGCAAAAGGAAAGTAGGCTAGGTGTCATTTGCCATGTGTGACAGGTGGTCCCATGGGGGAGAGAGAGACAGAGACAGAGACAGAGAGACTACTGTTAGTTCCACGCGTGAGAGCAAGTATACACTAACAAGGCCACACACTAGAGTTTATTTAAGAGAAGAGTCCCAGGCGGGTGAAGAAACAGAGGAGCCAGAAAGAAGCCAGGGGACAGAGAAAAGAAGGGCCGGAGCACATGCTTGCAGTTGCTTTTAAGGGAAGGGGCATGCACGGGTATGCATTATGGGTCCAGGGAGGTGCTTCCGGTTCCAGGCAGGTGTTTCTGTATGCAGTGCTGCAGGGTTTATGTAGCCATGCCCAGGGACGTGCCTCAGTGCAAGGTGCATCTCATCTGAGCCAAGGGGGCTCACCTAGGGAATGCCAGGAATCCTTACAGCTACAATTTGAGGTTTTCGTGATCAGGTATGAGGTAGGCTTTTCCCAGGAGGTAAGTGGCGAAAAAGGGTTGGGGAGGAAGAGCTTCAAGAGTGAGCAGAGGGAATAGAAAAATGAGATGTGGTCACTCCACTTCATCTGCCTGCAGGAACAGGGTTATGGGGAGGAGGAGGGTCCTACAATTCAGGATCTGTAGAGGTGGGTAGAACTGCATGCTAGTAGACTGGCAATTCTTTCTCTGATTCTTCTGGATGAAGAGTGGATGGTGGTTCTGCTTTCTGAAGAAGATACAAAGAGTTTAACTAAGGAGGGGAAGTGATTAGAAGATAACACCAGGCTACTATGTAAGGTACCTGGTCTGAGTGGTCTGGATGGCCAAAATTGATGGTCGAAATCTTAAGAATAAGGTTAAGTTATTCTTTAGAAGCCTTCAAAGTCAACTCATAAGGATGGTCATTCTAATAAAAAAAAAAGTAGAGGACTCTAAGTCAGCCTGGTTTTACAGTACTAGTGGAGACCACTGCCCTGTTTCCAAAATCGTGGAAATGAGAGAGAACAAGATCCAAAGGGACTTAAGATTTAGAGGAAGTTTTGTCCAATCCCTTGTGCTATTTATCCTGACCCAGCACCATCTGCAATAATGTTTTCTATTTTTTTCTAATATTTTTGTTTCAGATAAGGAAATGTCCTGGACTAACAAGTTGATCATATAAATGTAATTATGTGCTGTTCATTTGAAAAATAGCTGAAAGGTATAAGCAATATATTCTTAGAGGTATATTAGCTTGTATTTGTTTTGGAGTGAATGAGACTCAGAGCCAAATATCTGGGGAAGGCTAAAATATCAGAGAGGAAGCACCACAGTCAATTTTCACCCAGCTGTCTTGCAACTCTCTCAGCAACTCTCCTGGTTGCTACTGCCGGTAGCTTCTCCCAGTTACCTATATACCCATCCAGGTTAAAATTAATGGAGCCTTGAACTCACAAAACAGAAGTTCTGTCTCTGGAGTTGTGGGATTAAGGGTGGAGGTCACCAATCACAGCTTTCACTGTGCTGGGATTAAAAGTGTGTGTGACAGACTCAGCTGTTTACCTTTGTATTCAAGTTTTAAGAATTTCTTGAGCTTTCTCCCTAGGATTTGGCTGGGTGCTCTCTCCCCAATATTCAGGTTTGATTAAATATGTATTATATATACACATATATTTATAAGATTATCCACTGAAATGATGACTTGCTTCTAGAAACTTCTTGAATTCTTACATCTAGAATCAATTTATAAACAGAAACATTTCCAATTTGTATTCATGCCTCTAATCACTCCAATTAAATTGATGGGATTATTTAATAGCCATGTTTTAGAAGACAACCTCAGCTGCACAGTTGTGTTCTGGCTAGTACAAATACAATTTTTGATTCTGAATTACAAAGTTGTGTGCATGTGTGTGTGTATTTGTGTATATGATAATTGTAGGTTATTTCTGTTCTAGCACTATCATAAAATGTGTGATGATATATATTATACTGAACATTGGTGTTTACATGAAGTTTTCTGAATTAAATATTCTCTACCATAATTAAGATAGAGTACATCAGGTCTGGTTTAGCTATTATGTTTAAAAATCATTTTTCAGTTTTTAAATATAATGACTAAATATCAACAAATCTTTGAATTCACATTTCTAACCAAGAGCTCAGCATCTCTGCCTTACTAGAAGAGGTCTTTATAAGTTCATGGCTTAGGTTCCCCAGTGTGCTTTCTTCTTACTACATTTTACACTATCACAAGACTGTAAAATATGTTCATATTAAATAATATATTACATATGTCTGGAGAGACAGTTCACTAGTTAGGATCTCTGGATCATCTTTCTAATGACTCTTGTTCCATTCTCAGCCTGACAGCTTGTAATCATCTCTAATGCAAAATAATCTCTTATGTTCCATTTTGAATTTTGGGGAGCAAGCATACATGCATTCTGCTTACATAATTTTAACAGTGTCTCAGATATCATATACTGGAGTGGCAGGTAAAACATATTTTAGATATTATTATACATGTAATTATGGTTTTCTGCAAATTGATATTATACTACAAAACATATCCTTTTCTTTTTCTTTGTACTTCCATATGTGCAGGAAGCATTACTTGTAACACAACCAGATAAAAAAACTTACTTAGTATTTTCTTAGAGATGCTGACATTAAATATTCTCTTGAGAAAACTTATCAGTGTGTTTTACTAATTAAATTTTATTAAGAATAAATGTTGATCATCCCTTATTCACCTGAAAAAAATGATTATTTATCAGTTTTTATTCGGGCAAAGTTTTGATGTAACTCTATGGCCCTCAATTTAAGATTTAAAAATAACTATTATATTTAAGTTAATATAAGATTATATAATATCAGAGTTCTCATTTTGATCCAGTAATTAAAGATATTTCCCACATATCATTTTTGTTAATGTACCCTTTTGGATAGCCTTCTTCTGAAGTGGAAGAGGCATTGACATAGTTTAGGAAAGTTTGGAAAGGAAATAGTTCATGTAAAGTTAAAGTGAATGATTTTTTCTAAATTTTCTAAATCATAATAAAAGGGACAGGTTATGGGGTTAAACATACTAATATTCAGTGCTGAATCAAAATTTATACAAGACAGAAGAAAGAAATTTAAAATGGCAAGAACAAAAAAAATAGAGAAGAGCTGAAGCCAAAGACTTCTTCCTTCTGTCTTAGATGTTGTGATTGTTATTCTAGGTACTAGAAATTTTTGTGAAATTTACAAAAACACAAACATTTGTGTACACCTGTGGGATTTGTTTTAAATGTTAAAATTTAAGGACTATCTGCAATTTGGATTATTTGAGATGATGAGATCAAACTTCAGTTCTTTTCGGCCATGCACACCTTTAATACCAGCACTCAGGAGACAGAAGCAATAAAATTTTTTGAATGTGAGATCAGCCTAGTCTACAGAATAAATTCCAGTATTATACAGTTAAATCCTGCTTAGAACTTATGACCAATGTACCTAAAAATAAAACCAACTTAAATGTAAAACTTACCTTGATTCTGATGAGTACATTTGGTGGCAGACTACATTTTATACAAGTTACTAAAGGAGAAAACTCCTACTGTAAATTTGTATCAATATTTCAGTGAAGCATCTGAAACTAGCAATAGAATGTTTTAAAACAGTAATTAATAATAATTTGTAATCAACCTCTACAAATGATGACAGATATTTATATTGGATTCAAATAACCAAATCTCATACTTTTTTAAAATTAAAGAATTTTTTAAAAAAAGAAAACAGTTTAAGGACTTAAAGGAGTTAAGGATCTGGTGGCAGCTATGACATGGGTGGGGGAGGTGTCATCACTTGACTGAGTAACTAGCCTTATGTCTCTGTAGCCACTCAACCAATCCATCCTGTGCCTGTATCAAGTTTATCAGGGAAGCAGATAAAAAGTGGCTTTCTGTTTTGTCTTGGTCCCACTGGAAGTGAACCTCTGCAGGACACTTTGTGTCTGTGAGTCCAGAAATCAGATTTACACTAGCTCTGACTCTCAGTTGCACCCTAGTTGAGGAAAGCCCTTCTCTACTGCTATCTGTTCTTTGCAGTTTTCCCTGCACTTCCTTGCATAGGTGACATGCCTCAATCCTATAATATCTGGGCCCCAAGGTGCTTATGCCTCACCCTAGCACCATGAAATTAGATACCAATAGTCCACAAACTGGTAATATTCTCCTGTTTTTCAGAGGTTTCAAACACTGCCTGTGTTTCTTTGTAATGCTTGGAAATAAGAGTACTCTATGTCTCTCCAAAACTGTTAATCTCATAAGTCACAAAAAAATGGAAACAGAATGGTAAGATTTAAGCATAAAAGTAGAACAAACATATATTCTGGTGCCAGCAGTCCAAACCACAACTGAGATTCCATCTTCCAAATCAATCAAAATAGAGGTCTCTTAGTTTTACAGTCTGTAGACTTTCTGCAGGTTGAATTAGTCCATTTGGAAACTTTATCAAATTTCAGCCTTATTTACAAATATAGTGAGAAGACCCATAAACCAATTTCCTAAAAAAATTCAAAATAGTAACAAAAAATTAAAATAAACATAGAAACACTAAAGTAAACACAGGACAAACAGATTAATTTACAATTAATTAAACAAAATTAAACTAATCATAGAAATCTTACTGGATACAAACCACCCAGCAAATTATAGGGTTGTAAATGCTAGTTAGAGATTTGAAAGTGCCTATGGAGTCCAGGAAAATAGCAGCATTTGCTATTACAACCAGTGGCTATTGCTATTGAAATGCACCTGTGGTGATCTAGAAGAGATCTTTGTCTCTGGTTGTTTTTATCTGTGGTAGAAGGTCAGGTCAATGACCACATTACTATGTCTTTAAGAACAGTTCAATCCCCTGGGAGGTGATCTTGTCACTCAGGCCTCACTAGCCAATCATGCCCTCCAGGTGACCTGTCAATCAGAATTGTTGGTGGGCTCTTCCTGTTGCTAGACTCAGGCTTTTCTTTGTTGAGGAAGTGGTGCCAAAGGTTTCTGTTTTTGGGCTGTTTGTTCTATGGTGGGCAGCTGAGCACAGGACATGGCCAAGCTGGGAAACTGCAACATGGTGAGTGAAGGGCTACTATCAAAAGAAGAGATGAACTAGACACTGAGGTGGAAATGCAAGTTCTGATTTTTTTTTTCCAGAACCTGCATTTTACCTTCAGCCAGAATCCCTATTGTCTGAGGTCCCACATGGTCCTTAAAACTTCCTGGTCCTAGTCCAATCCTCTACATAGCTTTTATTTGTGGCTTAAACCCACCCATAGAATTGAGAGGAGGAAGCTGTTTGTAGAAACATATTTGTAGTCAATTTCTGAAAAGCTGGTTGCCAAACATCAAGAAGTGTAGTTTCTCTAGCACATTCTAGAAATTTGCATTTTGCATTCAAACTTAACATGTAAGATTCATTTATAGTTAATTTTGTGAAGGTTTTAAAGGCATCTTATGTGCTAGGTAACACTTAACTAATAAGTTGTGATGTGTAAAAATAAAATTGTTGATATACAGGATTTACCCATGCTAAAGAGATGTTAAATCTCACAAAATAAAATTTAACTAAGCAAAACACCACAGAGATAAGCGTGTGTAAGCAGGCCTGTTAGAAATTTTATTGATAGGATTCACACAAGATTCTTTAGCTATTTGTTCACAAACCACTACAAAGTACTCTCAATTTCCACCCTGCCATTAGGCACAAATCTATATCAAACTGGGGACATTAACAAACTACTCATTGAAGTATGACAGAATCATAGACATTCTTAAGGACTGGTGGGCTATAAACTTCTTGTTTTATTCTTGAAAAAAATACAGCTCTGCCAGATAGTTTTCATTTAAATTCATGTGATTTTTTATTCATTTCTTTCAGTAACTTTTGGACTCTTTATTCTCAAATTAGATCTAAAGTATCATTATTACTCAGATTTTCTTTTAAAAAGATTATTTGCTTTTAGATTTATAATTTTTGCATATTTCAGTGTCCCCATTATTCTAGGTAATTTTCATCTTGAAGTAAAATGCAGGTACAGCTCATGCTATGCTGATTCTCTACCATTAAGATGCTTCCATTCTCAAAAATAGTAGTTTAATATTTTAAAGTATTTTTCTTTGATTAGAATACATAGATCAAGCCCTTTGTTTTTCTAATTCTTTTGCATTAATATTTACTTTATCTGTGGGTGTTCACACAGTAAGGTAATGGGACTGTTTGGATATTTCATTTCTTTGGTTTTAAGGGTCTTTTTGTTTTATGTATTCTACTTTAGATAAGATTCAACATGTTTTGTGGATAGTATTGAGACTTTGTAGAAAGAGGTTTCTTTGTGCTATAAAACCTAGAAATTTTTTAGCTAAATTATACTGACCTTTACATTTGTAATTAATTGATGTATTTCAGGTGGGTTTGTTGGGCAGATTCTTAGAATTCATCTATGTAGATCAGGTTCATCTCTTACTAGGGATGATCCTTCTACCTCCCAAATGCTAGGATTATAGATGTGTGCAACAGCCAAGAGTCTCTTTTTAGTGATAAGCTAGCTTGTGTTACTCTGTTTGTGTGACACAGCCCTTGATCAACACAAATAATAAACTTTTGCAATATATTTAATGGCTCATATGGTTTTAAAAAATTTTATGAGAAATAACATTGATCATTATGCTTTACTGTTTTTTATATTCCTTACCTTTTTACATTAGCAAAGGTTATTTTCTCCAAATGCATATAATGTGCTACTGAGAGATTTGCATTAAGTCTTTCATATGTGTAGTTGGAGTTTAAATAAAAAATTAGGGGTTAGTTTATGGGACTATACTTGACTGAAAATCCCAGTGCATTAGTCAGTGTTTTCTAGATTCACAGAACTAATGTGATGAATCTCTCTCTCTGCTTCTCTTCTACTCTTTCTCTTCTCTGTATATCTATCTGTATATGTATCTGTCTACCTAACTGTCTTTGGTCTTTCTGTGAGTTTTTCTAGATGCTTTATATTATTACATAATCCTATAATAATAAGCACCAGAAACTGATAAAGAAAGGTCATTTATTAAGGAATTCAAAGAGAATAATAATTGATTCAATTGGGATTAAGGAGTAATACATTTTCTGGTAAGACTTGATTGGTTCCCTGAGGAACTCATCAGTTCAGGTACACCATCCAAGAGCATTTGTGTATGTGTACCTGTATCTTAAAATAGATCTCCAGCCATGCCCCAGACACTTTTCCCCTAGGCCATAGGTGATTCTCAGATCTTTGCTGTCCAAGAGGCCAGGCTTATATGTCAAAGTGATAGTACCTACTATTCACTACAATACCTTGACCTAGTACTTTTTTCCTCAGTTAACCAATAATAGCAAATATCACATGAGGTTTTGGCAGCAGAAGGCATTTTAACAGGATTAGAAACAATAGGCATTTGGGCAACTTTTTCATGTCACTTCATTGTGCCTTCAGGCCCTGTTGGGGCCTGATCTCTTGTGTCTCCTGTCAATTTGTTAAGAGATTGATGCTGTTCCTGTTGTTTTTCTTATAATTATTGTGTCTGATAACACCTAGCTCTCAAACAAGACTTCAGGTTACTGGACAAATTGTTGGCTCTCTATCAAATGTTCAGTTTATTGATAGGAATTAATGGCATATAGTCCTATACTGAGCCATACTTATGTGTGAACACAATTCTATGGGCAGTCTATTGAAATAACATCAAAAGGTATTTCACTGTCCCAATTCTCTGTTTCTATTTATATTATTCAGTTTTGTTTTATTTTCGTGTGTGTGTGTGTGTGTGTGTGTGTGTGTGTGTGTGTGTGTGTATGTGTGTGTGTGTGTGTTGTGTGGTGTGGTGTATGTAGATTTTATAGCACAGGCTTTAAACCTGAATATGATCTTCCTGCCTCTGGAAATATAATGTTGATGGTCCAAGTCTTCTTATGGTGACCAGGATACCAGGAGTTGGGGTCTGAACTATTAATCCTACTAATCCTAGGATTAATTTAGTAGTGAGCTTCTATATGTACTAGAAATGGAAGTTGGATGCTCTTACAGAATATTCTTTGCTCTTACCTGGTAACATAATTTTCATTGTAAGTTTTCTGTTCTTTATTATGTTTTTTCTTCAAGACAGCCTTGTCAGCACAAGACATGTGATGATGATTCAAAAGTGAAATTATCTTTTATTTGAAAGAATATCCTCAGGAAGGAATGAGTTCTCTACTTGATTAGTCATTATAATGTGTTCCGTCAATTATCCATATATGTACATCATCAGAAATGGACACATGACATTGTATTTACATGTATCAGATATATATGTATATATATGTATATATTCATGCATATTTAACATGGTAGAAGTTTATATTTTTATTTTGGATGGAATGGAATAAAGAGATAAAAAATAAAAGTGATATAATATTTATAATTTTCTATATTTACATAAATTTTAACAGTATGATTTTATTATATCATACTTACCAAAACTATAAACACAGTTGTATATGCATTATGGAAAACAACAAAATTCGCCATACTTGCTGTAAGATATGCCATTCTGTGGTTGCGGTGACTACTTTTGTCAATTTTACAAAAGCTAGAGTCATCTAAAAAAAGATTCTTTATAAAAATAATGTTTTTATGATGTTGGGTTGCATGCGTTTTTTGATTTTAATTTCTGGCTTGGGTTTTATCCTAAATAACTACAATTAGGGCTTATTATCTGGAAATATCAGGCATTAAACTTTTTTATTACCCGAAATACTCTTGGCTAAAAAATTTAGTTAACAAGCAAGAAACAAGCAAGTTAGATCAAAATGTGGGTCACCAAAAGTTATTTTGTTTTGAGGTAGAATGTGGGAATGTTTTCCTTCGAGAGATTGTGGTAAATATTAGGACTCTAAATGGCAAAAACATAGAAAGCTGCAAACAAAGTTTAATTAGTTATTTTTGTATGGCTAGAAACATGGGAATGTTGACAATAATACTGACAGTGAAGTTTGAGGTTGTAGGATTTCAGTGGAAAATAGACCCTATGAAAAATTTAGGTAGAGATTATTTGTATAATATTTTGCTCTTAAATCATTCCTAGGGATTTTTTTTTATTCCCTTAGAAATTGAGTGTGACAGAAATTAAAAGTAACTGGATGATTTCTTAGGCAAAGTGTTTTTCTATTGGGTGTCCATTAGAAATAATTCATTCAGGTCTATAGTGGAAAAGAAATAAATAGTACAGAATAAATAAAAAAATAAGTTTCATACAAAAAAACAGCACCACATTATTTCAAATGGCAGTCCTATTGTAAAGCAGAGGCAGGTAATTTTAAAAAAGTTTAGCACCATTAAAGAAAGGGCCTCTTTGGCATTTGAAGCCTAGGAAAGAACCCTAAGGCTAAATCTCTATCCTTCTTAGCCTTTAATTTAAAAAAATAAATGGAAACTTGGTTTCTAATCTAAAGAAGCAATTTTAATTCAAATGCTCATGTAACTCAGGGCTCACATATTGTCACAACCATCAGAACTCAACAGCCAAATTTAGGGGAATAATGTATGTTGTCTTTGTTTTGAAATCAAAAACTGCAAATTTTATAGGTTATAAATTCTTTTTCTGTACTTTTAGTTAAGTAATACTTCACCCATCTATATTTGACAGAGCCAGAAACCTAGTGAGGATACTATTATAGTCTATTGCATGAAGCTCTGAAGATGGTGCCAGAATTCTATTTTGTGTTTATAGGATGTTGAGATACTTAAGTTGTGAGATATCTGCCATGAAGAGGTGCATAGAGGTAGTGGATGTAGCAATGGAGGATATATATAAAAAAATCAAAGATCAAGAATCACTTTATAAACAGAAACATTTCTCATATGTGTTACCTAATGCCTTAATCCCTCAAATTAGATTGATGAAATTATTTTTTTTAAGATTTATTTATTTATTATGCATACAGTTTTACAGAAGAGGGCACCAGACCTCATCATAGATGGTTGTGAGCCACCATGTGGTTTTGCTGGGAATTGAACTCAGGTCCTCTGGAAGAACAGTCAGTGCTCTTAACCTCTGAGCCATCTCTCCAGCCCCAGATTGATGGAATTATTTAATAGCCATGATTTAGAAGACAACATCAGTTGCACAGTTGTGTTCTGGCTAGTAAAAAATACAATTTTTAATTCTACATTACAGAGTATGTGTGTGTGTTTGTGTGTGTGTGTGTGTTTGTGTGTGTGTGTGTGTGAGAGAGAGAGAGAGAGAGAAAGATGATTGTAGGTTATTTTTGTTCTAGTATTATCCTAAAATGTGTGATGATATTTACTGTACTAAACATTGGCATCTTCTTAAAGTCGGCTGAATTAAATTTTTTCTACCATAATTAAGTTAGAGTAATTCAGGTCAGGTTTAGCTATTATGTTTAAACATCATTTTCCAGTTTTTAAATATAATGATGAATTATCAATAGATTTTTGAACTCCCATTTCTAACCAAGAGCTCATCATCTCTGCCTTATTAGAACAGGTCTTTATAAGTTCACAGCTTAGGTTCCCCAGTGTGCTTTCTTCTTACTACATTTTAGACTATCACAGGACTGTAACATATATTCATATTAAATAATTTATTGCATGTATCTGGAGAGAGGGTTTACTAGTTAGGATCTCTGGATCATCTTTCTAATAACTCTTGTTCCAATCCCAGCTTGAGGGCTTGCAATCATCTCTAATGCTAAGTAATCTCATATGTTCCATTTTGAATTTTGTGAAGAAAGAATACATGCTTTATGCATGCTTACATAATTTTAACAGTGTTTCAGATATCATACCCTGGACTGGCAGGTAAAACATAATTTAGTATATAATTTTACATGTAATTATTGTTTTCTACAAATTGATATTATGCTGCAAATCATATCCTTTTATTTTTTTTGTACTTCCATATGTGTAAGAAAAATTATATGTAACAGAAACACAGAAAAAAAACTTACTTAGTATTTTCCTTGAGATGCTGACATTAAATATTCTCTTGAGAAAACTTATCAGTGTGTTTTACTAATTAAATTTTATTAAGAATAGATGTTGATCATCCCTTATTCACCTGAAAAATAATTATTTTTTTATTGGGGCAAATGTTTGATGTAACGCTATGACCCTGAATTTAAGATTTAAAAATATCTATTATATTTAAGTTAATATAAGATTATATAAGATTAGAGTTCTCATTTTGATCCAGTAATTATAGATATTTCCCATATACCATTTTTATTAATGTACCCTTTTGGATAACCTTGTTCTGAAGTGGAGGAGGCATTGACATAGTTTAGGAAAGTTTGGAAAAGAAAATAGTTCATGTAAAGTTAAAGTGAATTAATTTTTCTAAATTTTCTAAAATATAATAAAAGAGACAAGTTCTTTGGTTAAACATACTAATATTCAATACTGAATCAAAATTGTAATTAATAACAATTTGTAATCAACCCTACAAATAATGACAGATATCTATATTGGATTCAAATAACCACAACCTATACTATTTTTTAAATTAATTTTTTTTAAAAAAAAGAAAACAGTTTACGGACAGAAAGGAGTTAAGGATCTGGTGGCAGCTATGACATGGGTGGGGGAGGTGTCATCACTTGCCTGAGTAACTAGCCTTGTGTCTCTGCAGCCACACAACCAATCCATCCTGTTCCTGTATTAAGTTTACCAGAGACACAGATTAAAAGTGGCTTTCCACTTTTAATCTTGGTCCCACTGGATGTGAACCTCTGTAGGACACTTTGTTTCTGAGTCCAGAAAGCAGTTTTATGCTAGCTCTGAATCTCAGTATTACTCTGGTTCAGGCAGGGTCCCAATTATAAAAGCCCTTCTCTACTGCTACTTTTCATTGCAGTTTTCCCAGCACTTCCTTGCATAGGTGACATGCCTCAATCCTATAATGTCTGGGCTCCAAGATGCTTATGCCTCACCCTAGCACCAGGTAATTAGGTGCCAATTGTCCACAAACTGGTAATCTGCTCCTGTTTTTAAGAGGTTTGCACCCCTGCCTGTGTTTCTTTGTAATGCTTGGGAGTAAGAGAACTCTATGTCTGTCCAAAAGTGTTAATCTCATAAGTCACAAAAACAATGAAATAGAATGGTAAGATGTAAGCGTAAAAATAGAACAAACATATATTCTGGTGCCAGGAGTCCAAACCACAACTGAGATTCCAGCTTCCAAATCAAGCAAAATAGATGTCTCTTAGTTTCCCACCCTGCAGACCTTCTCTGGGTTGAATTAGGCCATTTGCAAACTTTAACAAATTTCAGCCTCATTTACAATAAATAGTGAGAAGACCCTTATGCCAATTTCTTAAAAAAATTCAGAATAATAACACAAAACTAAAATAAACATAGAAACACTAAAGTAAACACAGGACAAAGAGAAAACATAAAACTAGTCATAGAAATCTTACTGGATACAAACCACCCAGCAAATTATAGTGGACTGAAAATGCTAGTTAGAGATTTGAAAGTGCCTATGGAGTCCAGGAAAACAGCAGCATTTGCTATTAGAACCAGGGGCTATTGCTATTGAAATGCATCTCTGGTGTTCTAGAAGAGGTCTTTTTCTGTGGTAGAAGGTCAGGTCAGTGACCACTCTACTGTGTCTTTAAGAACAGTGCAATCCCCTGAGAGGTGATCTTGTCACTCATTTCTCACTAGCCAATCAGGCCCACCAAGTGACCTGTCAATCAGAATTGTTGGTGGGCTCTTCCTGTTGCTAGACTCAGGCTTTTCTTTGTTGAGGAAGTGGTGCCAAAGGTTTCTGTTTGTGCTGTTTGTGCTTCTGAAGGGAGCTGAGCAGAGCACATGGCCAAGCTGGGAAACTGCAACATGGTGAGTGAAAGGCTGCTATCAAAAGATGAGGTGAACCAGATATTGAGGTGCAAATGCTAGTGTGTTTTTTTCCACAGTCTGTTTTACTTGCAACCAGAATCTCTATTGTCTGAGGTCCCACATGGTCCTTAAAACTTCCTGGGTATAGTCCAAGCATCTACATAGCTTTTATTTGTGGCTTAAACCCATCCATAGATTTGAGAGGAGGGAGCTGTTTGTAGAAACATATTTGTAGTCAAGTTCTGAAAAGCTGGTTGCCAAACATCAAGAAGTGTAGTTTCTCTAGCACCTTCCAGGAATTTAGCATTTTGCATTCAAACTTAATATGTAAGATTCAATTATAGTTAATTTTGTGAAGGTTTTAAAGGCATCTTATGTGCTAGGTAACACTTAACTTATAAGGTGTGATGTATAAAAATATAATTGTTGATTCATAGAATTTACCGATGCTAAAGAGATGTTAAAGAGATTTTACATCTCACAAAATAAAATTTAACTGAGCAATGACTACTTCTAAAACACCATAAAGATAAGCTTGTGTAAGCAGTCCTGTTAGTAATTTTATTGATAGGATTCATACGAGATTGTTTAGCTATTTGCCTACAAACCACTATAAAGTAATCTCAATTTATAGCCATTCATTAGGCACAAATCTATAACAAACTGGGGACATTAACAAACTACTCATTGAGGTATGACAGAATCACAGACATTTTTAAGGACTGGTGGGCCATAAAGTTCTTGTTTTATTCTTTTTTTTTTTTTTTTTTTTTTTTTTTTTTGAGGAGAACATTTTATTGCTACCAGAGGCTTTATCACCAGTCCATGGTTCTGACTGCAGTGCCTTCTTCAGACTGCAAAGGGAGCTCAGGGTCTAGAAGTCACTCAGAAAAACAAGGGGAATAACTTGTTACCAAGAAAATCCTAATAGCTAAATATAAACTAGGGCATTGAATTCAATTATAAGTTACATACTCAAATCAGGGCTGCCCCATAATCTAGACACTTGCTCCTACTGATTTTAAATGAATGAAAACAGATCAGTTACAAAACTCTATGTTACATACACATTTCTTTGGTGAGCACCCAGAAATATTAACTTTATAAGAAATTCTTTATACAAATGTCAAAAATGCTCAAAATGTCCTAATTACATGCCATTTTTTAAGCTTTAAGATAAACAAAAGAACAATAATCTTGTTTTTAAACTAAAAACTGAAACGAGACACACAAAGTAAGAGAACTTTTTCTATTACCATTGATTCATGGGGATAGCTTTAAAGTGCCCTTTTCAAAATAACGAACTTGACCCATGGATTAAACATGGCTGCCACACAAAAATAATTTGCTTACTGAATTGCTTTTTTTAAAAGTTGGAGGCTACCTATTCAAAACGCATACATCAACAAGCACAAAACTCCTAAGTATCCAACAGAGAGGCAAGAAAAGGCAAGAGACAATGAGGACGCTGGAAACAAAGTTTCTAGCTATGAATTTTGTATCTTTCCCCCCTAGACACTGATTTATTATTTTATTTTTTGGACATGGGGCAAACTATTATTTTAACAAAAAAAAAATGTGGAACTGACATAGTACAAAGAACTTTTTAACTTTTAAATATATTTTGGATCTTGAGTCTATAAAATATGCCTTTATATTAAATAATGATGAATTGTAAGTAGCTGCACAAAGGAACAGGGTGGTTTTTTTTTTTCCTGGCTCACTTCCATCAGTCTGGTACAGCACATGCGCTCCGTCCTCTATAGCCTTTCTTGGTTTTCTATCCTCACTTCCAAGTAGTCAGCCCTAGTGTGCCCTGGAAGGTTAACACCTGAAACTACATGACTGAAACAGGCTGCAGAGGTGGACAGGGAGAGGCATTTCCCTCTTGCCTTGACAGATCAGTGCCACACACAGAGCCCACGTTCTCTGAAGCACTGTCTTCATTGTAGAGCCGCTTGATCCCATCGTAGAAGTCATCCACTTCCATTTCCTCCACTTTGCGCTTAGCAGAGTTATGCTTGCACCCACCGGCAGCTGGGAGATGGCGATGGTAGAAGGCTGTTGTATCTCTGACTGGCACTTCTGGCTTGCTGTTGTCCTTGGAGAAATCTGGGCCTGCCACAGAGGAGGGATGTTTTATTCTTGAAATAAATTACAGCTCTGCCATTTAGGTTTCATTTAAATTCATGTGATTTTTTTATTCCTTTCTTTCAGTAACTTTTGGACTCTTTATTCTCAAATTAGATCTAAAGTATCATTATTACTCAGATTTTCTTTAAAAAGATTATTTGCTTTTAGATTTACAATTTTTGCATATTTTAGTGTCCCCATCATTCTAGGTAATTTTCATCTGGAAGTAAAATTCAGGTACAGCTCATGCTATGCTGATTCTCTACCATTAACTTGCTTCCATTCTCAAAAATAGTAGTTTAATATTTTAAATTATTTTTCTTTGATTAGAGTACATAGATCAAGCCCTTTGTTTTCTAATTCTTGTGTATTAATATTTACTTTATCTGTGGGTTTTCACACAGTAAGATAATGGAGCTGTTTGAATACTTCATTTCTTAGGTTTTATGGGTCTATTTGTTTTATAGTATTCTATCTTTAAATAAGATTCAAAATGTTTTGTGGATAGTGTTGAGACTTTGTTGAAAGAGGTTTCTTTCTGCTCTAAAACCTAGAAATGTTTTAGCTAAATTATACTGACCTTTACATTTGTAATTAATTGATGTATTTCAGCTGGGTTTGTTGGGCAAATTTCTGGAATTCATCTATGTAGATCAGGCTCATCTCATACTAGGGGTGATCCTTCTACTTTCCATAAGCTAGGATTGTAGATGTGTGCAACAGCCAAGAGTCTCTTTTTAGTGACAAGGTAGCTTGTGTTACTCTGTCTGACACAGCCCTGATGTAGGAGAAACTATGAACAACCTGAGGCAAGGATTTTTATCAGTGGGAATGCTCTAGGGGCTTCAGAGCTTCTGGGTTACAGTTCTGGGATTGGTTCAAGTTCAGGTTGGGGCACCTTCTATGAATTTGTTAAATACTTTAAACTCTGGTGATGTTTTAATATTTAGCAATTGTTGTTCACCTACATTACCTGATCAGCATGTCTACCTGGAGACTACCTGTTCCCTTCCCAGGAAGAGAATGTTTGAAATATCAGGTATTATCCTTTAGGTGCCTGCTGCTTCCTGAATTGTGCCTGCTTACAGACTTTCTGAACCCTTCATGGTACCAGATTCTGCCTATGAGAGTCTTTTTTCTTTCTGTCTTTCATTAAGCCTGTCAGGGCAGTTGTGTGGTCAAGCTGCTCTGAGGCACACAAGGACTGTTACCTTTCCCCTATTTAAAATAGGTAATTTAGTTAAAAATTGTGGCCTGAAATAAGGTGTCCTAATATTGGGGACTCATAATAAGAAATAGGTGTATTTGTTTCTATTTTGGAGCTGTGTAACAGGACTCCTAAGAGAAAAAAAACAACAAATTTAAGCACATTCAAAAATTTCTAAAGCAACAAATGTTTCAGACATGAAACAAAAGCAAATGACAGCTAATACTCATTAAATAACATCCTTTTTGTGTGATAGAATTTTGTACAGATTGTGTGTCAAAAAAGTTTAAGTTGCTTCACATTTTAATGGTAAAATGATACAAAATTTTTATTAATACATTCACTTTAAAAATATCAAAAAACTTTTTTGTCCATATTGTGTTGTGAAACCTTGCTTCATTATTAACCATACTTTTAAACTTAAAATAGGCAAATTGTCAATTGAGCAGGCCTAGGCCTGATATAGAGACTCTAAGGAGCAGAAATCTTCCAGAGAGAATATTTTCAAGGCTGGAATTGGTCAGATCTTAATCCCTGAGCTTGAACAACTAATATATTGTCTGGAACTTATGCTCAGGGATAAGTTAATTATATGCTCATTTGGTAAAAGATAGAAAGTGTTTCTTTACCTCTGGTTTTCAGACCAAAGTATGTTTCTTCTAGAGGGATTTTTTGGGTTTTTGTAGGTTTCTTGGTTAGGTTGTATTTTTTTTCACTGGCCCTTTTAACCTAATGACAAGGCTTCATAAAATTATATAACCATTTTTATAATGAGTTTGCTGATGCAAAAATTAAGTAAGTATAGTCATTATAAGTTTTAACATTATTTTTCTGAAATAGATTTCAATTTCTAGAGAATTTAACAATAATAAAAAGTATAGTTCTCACAATATGTGCAATATTTAGAAAGTACCGGAGCAAGATAATGATTTTTATGAACTCTTGTTGTCTAGTAAATCAGTGCACAACTGAATAAAAACACAGCAGTATTACTCAAGGTTCTTGCTCCAGCAGAATTGATCAGATAAATTTTTGTATGTTTTTAGAAAATTTATTTATGAGAATGCCTCATGGGCTTTGGTCATGTTAGTTAAACATTGGCTCTATACCAATGGAAAGTTGAAGAACCACCTTTTAGTTTTTAATCTAGGTGGCTGAATTACTCAAATGGTTTTAGTACAAGCCAAAACATCTAAAAACTTTTTTCTAAAGAGAATAATAGTCTTGTTCATTTGATCTCAGAACTATGCATTCTGCACAATGACATTGTTACATATTGTCTCTATTTTAAATTATTATTTTAGAAAACAAAGTCCTTTAATGAAAAGATGATGAAAAGAGAGTAAAGAGATAGCCCTGGATATCCATGAGAAAAGATCATGGGACAATGAGATGGTTGAGTGGGAGAAGAAACAGAGAGAAAGAACTAAGAAGAGAAATATCTGGATAGAGGAAGCCATTTGGGGGTTAAAAAGAAACCTGCTGCTTGGAAAACATCCTAGAGTTCACAAGATGTCTAAGTAATAATGGAGAGTGTGCCTAAATAGGACTTCTATAATCAATAAAATAACTAACATAATTGTCATTATACAAACTTCACCTAGCAATTGATGATGACAGAAGCAGAGATACATAGGTAAGCATGGGGTGGAGCTCCTGGTTCAGCTAAAGAGGGAGCAGAGATTGTATATGAGCAAAGGAAAAAGGATCATGAGGAGAACTATAGAGCTTGTTAACCCTAGCAATTTGAAACTCACTGACTCAAAATAATTGCTGAGAATCTTTCATGAAGAAATCTAAACCCTATGAATATATATTACAGAAGAACAGAAAGGGAATTTGTGGAGCCTCTTGCCATAGTATAAGAATTTATTTCTGATACATGAACTGCCATCACAGCACCCATTCATTACAGAGAAATAACTTACTCAGCCTTAATACTGGAAAATGGAATTGGACCTACCTCATTAAAATATGTGAGACTGATCATCTCACCTTTAAAATCAGTTCCCAGTGATGGAGTGGAGGAACTTGAGTAAAGGAAAGGAGTGGGGGGCATAGGAAAAACATTTTTAAATAAAAAAGTTAAGAACTTATAGTGAAAAGTGAATATGACAGAGGCTTTTCTTTGGTGTCTTTCTACTTTTCTGTGATATTCTGGGATTTCTTTCTCCAGTGTGACAGGAACTTAGTAAGGACCTAATACTATTGATATGCATATCTCTGCTGACCTGTAAAAAAGTGTCCATCTGGAATGGAATTTAAGGTCAAGAACCACTAGGCTTGTAGTGTAACCAAATGTCATGTGTCTGGGCCTCCTTGGCCAATCAGGGCTCTTTAGATGACCTGAGAGTCAGAATTGATGCAGCATCCTTCCTTTTGTCTTTTTAGGTTTGTGTTTGAAGAGGAGCTTCCACCAGCAATTTTGTGTGGTGTGCTGTTTGTGTTGCTGTGGGAAGCTGAGCAGAGAACATGGCTGAGCTGGGAAACCAGGTCATGGTAAGTGAGGAGCTGTTTTCATAACTGGGATTGAGCATATAGTATTATGTGCAAGCTAGTATGGTCCTTTCCAGATGTTGGTCAGAATTTGAAGCCAGAATTTTTCTGTTTCTAGTCCCCATGGTGTCTTGAAACTTTCTCCAGCAAACAAATGCCTCTGAGTAATGTTATTCTATATTCTCTTCACAAAATGTTGCCAAGGAGCTGTTTGTAGAAACACCTTTATTTCAACTTCAATCTCTTTTTGGTTCACCCAGTGAAAGCAGGATATCAGTTTGGAAAGTGTAATGCCTGAATCTCAAACACACTGAAAGACCACCAGAGACAACATGTCTAAAATGCAACAGAAAGTTTATTGTCAGAGATATACAAGACAGGGAGCTTGTTCTCTGTACTGCACTTGCACCACATGAGTGTGGTGCATAAAAGAGCTGAGCTCCCCAATTTGCACAAGCTTTTTATAGACAAAAACCATGTGGCTTGATTACTTGGGGACAAGGACACAGCTATGCTGTAATTGTACTCATGCTTAGGGACTTTTTACAGTTTAACATTCCTTGACCCCACCTTGGCATGGCTGCCAGGTTTTTACTGCTTGAGGGTTGGAACATTCATGTGTCCCTTACCTTAGTTGATTTTCTCCTAGAACTATGTAAGACTCTACCTCAAATGTGAAACTGTGGTTTTCGAAACTCCCTGGCCCAAGGCTATGCCTTTGAATAACTTTGATTTGTGGCTTAAATGTTCCAATGAAATTGACAACAGGGAGCTTTGTATACTTTACTAAAGTGTAGAAACATTTTTGTAATCTACTTCAACATGCTTTTGGAAACCTGGTTGCTACACATGTAGAAGAGGCCTAGTTTCTTTATTACCTTTTAGAAGCTTAGCATTTTCATTTAAAGTTTATATAAGATTCATTTATAGTTTACTTTGTGAAGGTTTTTATTTTTTTTATTTTTTATTTTTGTTAAATAATTTTTTGATGATTTTTTTCTCTTTCCTTTTTTTGAACTTTATTTATTTATTTATTTGCCTTGGTGTTTGCCTGGAACTGGAACTACAGACAGTTGTTAGCTGCCATGTGGGTGCTGGGAATCGAACCCGGGTCCTCTGGAAGAGCAGACAGTGCTCTTAACCGCTGAGCCATCTCTTCAACCCCTTGTGAAGGTTTTTAATGGCATCTCATGTGTTAGGTAGCACCCAGCTAATAAAGTATATTGGACAAAAATAAAATTGTTGGTATACAAGATGTATGAATATTAGATTTTAATTCTCACAAAATAAAAATTAACTGAGGCATTGATCTTTCTAAAATACCACAGAGATACATGTGTACATCTTGGCTTGTTAAGAGATTTTATTGGTAAGATCCACACAGTCATTTTGCTCCAAACAATTATATAGGATCTACTCCTGGTTTACAACCAGCTACTAGGCACAAATTTGCATCAAACAGGGGATTTTAACAAGTTACTCATCGAGCTGTGACTAGATCACTTGCATCCCTAAGGTCTAGTGTGCCATAAGTTTCTGGTTTTATTCTTGAAAAATTATACTTCTGTCAGATTTTATTTAAAATGGTGTGACTTTTGGGGGGTTTTTTGGTATCTTTTGGACCATGTGTACTCAAATTAGATTTAAAGAAAGAATCATTACTACTAAGACTTTCTTTTAAAAAGTTTATTTCCTTTTAGTTTGATGATTTTTGCATATCTTAGATTCCCCACCATTCTAGGTAATTTTCATCTTGATGTAAAACTCAGGAATAGCTCATGCTATGCAGTTTCTGTACCATTGAGTTACTTCTATTCTTTGAAATTCTTGTTTGGTATTTAAATTTTTTTGATATAATTTTAGTAAATAGATCAGGTCCTTTGATTTATAATTCCTTCATGTTAGATTTTATGTTATCTGTGAATTTTCTCACAGTAAGTTATTTGGGCTGTTCAATTACTTTATATCTTAGTTTTTAAGGATTTTGATTATGTTTCCTGTTAAGGGCAGCCTTGTCTACAACAGAAATATGATCCTGATTCAAAATGAAAATATCTTTTATTTAAATGAGTAGCCACAGGAAGGGATATGTTCATTAATTGTTTACTCATTATAATGTGGTCAGCCAATTATCCGTATGTGTGCACCATCAAAAATAGACACATCTGGTTGTATCAGCCATACTTTATAAGGTAGAAGTTCATAGGGATTTGAGATGGGATGGAATGAAGAGATAAAATGTAAAAGTGATATACTTTTAATTTCCAATTGACTTAAAACTTTTGAACTAAAAGAAGGGCTTTATAGATGGCTCAGTTATTAAGGAGACTGTATGATTTTACAGAGAACTCAGTTTTCATTCCCAAAATGCACATTGTAGCTAACCATTTGCTATAATGCCAGCATTAGTTATCTCCTACATTTCTCTGTGCTCTGTATGTTCTGTACACAGACATGTACAGACCAACAGCATTTAACTAATATGTTTATGTTAGGTAGAGAATATAATGAAGTTTTTATAGCCCTGAGACAGACCTCAAGTCAAGGTGAGTTCAAGTCCTTCTGGTCTTACATGGATTATCAATGACCTTTCTATGAGCTAGGCAAAGACAGCTGTATTTGGAGGTAAATAAGGCTCTTCATAACTGTTCATTTCTGAGCAGGGTATTCAGTGCTATTAAAAATTTTTGTATTTGTATTCTATACCATTGTATTTTTAAAAATTCTAACATTAGAGCAGTTATCTTTTAGGTTGAACATCAAGATTGACAGCTCATAAAGCATTCAAAGCAAGCACTGAGTCATTTAGCTGATTTAGTTTAGAACAAATATGCCCCCCAAATTTATTTCTATTATCTTTAATACTTTTATATATTTCTGTATGACTTTGAGTAAGAATGGCTCTAAATGCCTCTGCTTTTACATTGTGATAATATTTAAAAATGATTTCTTAACTTAGACTGCTTAGAAATAGAAAGAATACTGCCCAAACCTGTTCATACTCTCTAAGTAAAATTCACATGCAGTTTTTGCTAGTAAAAAAACATTGTTCTATAGACAAAACCCATACTTTACTTTTCTAATTCAGTTATGAAATTTTCTTCCTTTCTTTAATCTTGTTAACTGGCTATTCTTGGAAGTCAAACAACTACCTCTGAAATTAACAGAAAGTCAGAGTTGGGTACACCTATGACAAACTTTTATAAAAATTTTAAAATTAAAGAACCATCTTTAATCTTGATTGTTTGACATGATACCAACATTCAGTTGATTGTTTTTGTGCATTCCTTTAATACCAGCACTTAGGTGGCAGAAGCAGTTTAATTTTCTGAGTTTAAACCCAGCCTGGTCAACAGAATATGTTCTAGATGTGCAATGATATTCTGTCTTAAAATTACCAGAAATTAAAAAAACAAAAGTGAAACAAAGTACAGGAACCATCTTTAATTTTGTTTGCTCATATAAAATGTTTTGAAAAAAATTTTACCTTTCAATTTGCATCAACACTCTACCAATATGAAGCATTTGAAACTAGCAGTAGCTTGTATTTTATCCAAACCAATTTTGTAATTAATAATGAACCCCTCCAAATGATGACACAGAACCCTAACCAATTGTATCTAAATGACCAAAATTTTAAATTTTTTTCCTGTGGTAATATACGCTGCTTTTTAGAGCAGGTTCACTATGTAAATGGTTTAAGGCACGTGTGGCAGCAAGAGCACAGGAAAAGAAGGTGCCTGAGCTGTAGATAATTACTGACTTTCCAGTTATTTTTAAGAATGTTAGGCAAGCACCTGGTCAGGAAAGAAGTTTTTATCAATTGCCTGAGTATACAGCTCTGCAGACTTGCAGACTAGTTTTGCCCTTGCATGTGCCAAGTTCACCAAGTCACTAATGTTACTTTATTCATGACATGTCCCCTCCTTGCAAGAGCTACTGTAGGCCACTCCACTGCTCTTAGTTTTATGGCAAATTCTTTTTTTTTTTTTTAGTTTGGTCTCTATATTTTTTTTCCTTCTTTATTTTGTATTTATCAAAAAAAAAACACAGTAAAAAGAATTTAAAATGTGGAAGAGTTAACAATAACTATACAGAGGATAAGAATCATAAGCATGGCTTATCAAGGGTGGAAATACAAATAAGATTGCTACACCTATATTTTCTTTGTGTTCAGCTTTCCCTCTGAATTTTTTTTTTCCATCACTGTATATCCTTATTCAAGGTCTCTTCCCCCTCCCAACACATCTGGTCATTTTTCTTCTCTGCAACTCCCCATCCCCTCCCTGGGCAGGGAGCAGACAGTCCTATGGTCCCACTGACCCAATAATGCTTAGATCAGTCTCCACTAAAATGATATCCTAAAATTCACAGGCAAATGGATGGATTTGGAGAATATCCTCCTGAGCGAAGTCTCACAAACTCAGAGAGATAAGCAGGGGATGTACTCACTCACTAGTGGTCTCTAAACAAACAAACAAGAAAAAAGCCAAACATGCCCAAGCGGCAAACCACAACCACCGAACAGCTTGGGATCAGAAACACCCTGGACTGACCCTTCAAACCCCAGTCCAACTATAGGCAAATTCTTTAATAGCCTGGGTCCCACTTGAGCCCAGAATTTAAAAAGCTCTGAGCTTCACAATGCCCCACTCTATTCCTGCCTACCCACTGCTGCAAAGTCTTCTTACCATGGTTTCCTGCATGGGAATCTAGCCTCAAATGTGCCATATCTGGGACAGGAAGTAATTATGGTCTGCTTTATTGCCCAACTATGAGACACTCAGAGTCCCCAACTGGCTGTCCTCTCTCATTCTGTGAGTACATTCACCAAAGCCTGTGCTGCTTGGTCAGAGAGCTAGGGAGCACTTGGTTAGGAGTACCTAGTCTGTACCATACTGTCAGTTTTATGAATAATGAAAAGAACAGCCAGTATATAACATATAAAACTGCAAACAGAAGATTCAGACATCTTGTCACAGGGAGACAAACTGAAACTGAGATGTTGGCTCCAAAGTCAAATTCAAACAAACCAAAGAGGATTTTTCTCACTTCTACAGCCCATGCAATTTCAGAGAGTATAATTTGATTGTTTGCCAGTATTTTTAAATTTTGAGCACATTTACAACATAATATCCAGAAATCCCAAAGGCCCATTTACCAAAGAATATTCCAAACACACAGACACAATATAAAAGTAAACATGTTAAATACAAAAGCAAACATAAAGAGTTATCTGAATTAACACACCTCAAAGTGTATAGTGAGAAGTGTTTGTAGTATGCAGAAAGATAACATGGCTACCAATAAGAGCCAAATAAAAGCGCTATTTAAATTCATATTCCTGCTAATCTTGAAATGTCTTTGGGACAGAAGACAGGATCAGAATGAATTAAAGTGTTTATAGAGTGCAAAAATAGCAGTGTCAGTTATTAGAGTCAAGGACAACTTCTGTGTAAATGCATATCAATGCTAATCTAGAAAAGGTTAATGTCTGGGAGAAAAGGCCAGGGCAGGAACAATTGAACTATGTCTTTATGTACAAGGCCACCCTATGGGAGGTGACCTTGTCACTCAGGTTTTACAAGCCATTTAGCCTTATGGGTCAAACTGCCTGTAAGTAACATCTTTCCTAAGCTTGGCTTTGGAGAGGAGCTGGCACCAGAGTTTTGTGGAGTTCACTGTGAGTGAGTGTGCTGCCTGAAAGCTGAGCAAAGAACATGACTGAGCTGTGAAACCACAAGTTGAGTAAGTTCTGCTGTCTACAGATGGGATGGAGCAAACGATGAGTTGCAAGAAACAGTGTGGCATGTCCTATAAATATCATAGAAAGGCAGGATCTCTCCTGTAACCTCCCACATGGTCCTTGAAACTCCCTGGAATTTTTAATTTACCACTCTAGAGTAATTTACACAATCAGAAACATAACTTGCCATTAAGTAGAATTTTCAAACTATAATTATTTTCAAGTACATGTATCTACTATTTTTTTAACTGTAAAGATTCTTCATTACCTACCTACACTAATGAATGATATTATAATATTTGTACATCTTAAGTTGCCAGTTTCATTCTGTGCCAAAGCATCTATCTAATGTCCAGCATTAGAGAAGTTTTAAGCTAGTATTAACAGCTGCATAGGTTAGTAGATATAGTGAATTTGGGTAATTGTAGCAACATTTGCTTTAGATAGCATGATTTTAAGCATTAAATCTCTCTTCTCATGTAGTTCAACTAGGATGTCAATGGTAAATCTGACTTAGTACTTGTATGTTCAAAAAGCAATCGCACATAACGTTATATTGACACTAACTTTAGGTGAAAGCAATTCAGATGTTCTAGTGAGATCATGAGTGACACATCAGGTCAAAGCACATTGCCATACAAGTATAAAAAGCTTTTTCATGGAATCACATGGTAGATAGACCCAAGTCCTGAAAATTGTCCTTTGGTCATAACTTTGGCCAATATTTATAAAGTCTAGCATATATGAGGACTCACATGATGGACACATATCAAACATGCATCTCATACAAATACATAGACAATCTAGTCATATAATCACATCAAACACAAATAAGCACACACTATTCAATCACAAAAACATGTAAACACAAATAGAAATATGTACAAACAGAAAGATATATACAAACATACAGAAAACACAAATAGCCACACCACATTAAACCCTATACCCCACACAAACACACACAAGTACACAAAAATCCATGCACATAGATACACCCACACATAAAAAATAATATTATTTTAAGAACATTTAGGATGTGGTTGGAAAAAATTTACCTAAAAATGGATTTTTTTTGAATTTGTCATTTTTAATTTATATGAAATAATAGCATGTTCTTAGTAGTTCTGACTTCATAAAACTAGTCTTTTTCTGGTGGCCATAAAATAAATATTTGCAAAGTATGCTACTAAGAAGAATTTGCCCAATTGAAGGAAAAGATGCATGACAGAGTTTGCATTTATTGTTAATTTCTTAAATTTATAATTTTGAACCTTTATCAGTAAGTCTAGAACTGTAAATAATGGAAGCAGATGCAGAGATCTACAGCTAACCACCATGGTGAGCTTCTAGTGTCCAGGTACTAAAGAGGGACAAAAATATGTAAAGAATGGTTGACATCATAACACAGAAACATGTAACCTTAGCTAGAGGGATCGCAGGAACTCTGAACAGATAGCTGTGGAATATGAATGAAACTGAACTAAATTCTCTTAAAATGAGTGACAGTTGTGTTGTGGCTTATATATATTATGGTTACCCTGAGAGTGGGATCAGGATATATTCTTAGTGCATAAATTGAATTAATGGAGCCCATTCTCAATGGAAGAATACTTTGCTCAGACTCAATCCAGTAGAAAATGAGCTTGTCCTACCACAATTCGATATGGCAGCCTTTTTTTGAGTCCACATGATAGGCCTTGCTCCCTGAAGAGTCAATGAGATGGGGTTAGGATGCAGTAAGAGGGAGTGGTAATAAGGAAAGTAGAGGAAATTGGTTGTTATGGTAAAAGGGAACCAATCATTAATCAAATTTTTAAAAGGAGAATTGATGGTAAGAGACACTGAAATTTCTAAAAATTTTTAAGACTTAACTAATAAAGAACTTTAACATTTTGTTCTGATTTCGTTTGTAGTTTTTGACACATTTTTTTCTCTTTAGTAAATTTTCATGGAATTTAACTTTATACCAGGCTGGTTTTGAACACAAAGACAGATCTTCCTGCCTCTGACAAACATGTGCTGGGAAGAAAGACTTAAACCACTATTTCTGGGCTTTGTTTTATGAATCTTTGAAAGAATCTCAGTATGTAACTTTTGTGGGTCTGGCATTGCTGAGTATAACATCCTGGCTTCAAGCTCATAGGTCTTGTTGCCCTGATTCCAGAGTCTGGAGATTATAGTGTATTCTGCCACACTCAGGTAATCTCTTTTTTATATGACAACCAAATGCCAATGTTGATTCTAATTTGGTAAAGTAGAATAACATATGCGGGCTAAAAAATTTGTACCACGGTGCTGGAGAGATGGCTCAGTGTTTGAGAACACTGATTGTTCTTCCCAAAGACCTGAGTTCAATTCCTAACATCAACATGGCAGCTAATAACTGTCTGTAATTCCAAGATCTGACACCTTTACACAGTTATACATACAGGCAAAATACCAATTCATGTAAAATAAAAAAAAATAAATATTAAAAAAAAATTGCACCACATTTTTATACTTTGTGACCTGGTCTTTACTAGGCCTAGTTAGCTTTGAAATCCATATTCACCTGAAAATGGCTTTGTCTTGAAGTTCTTAGTCCCACAGAAGCCATTTTCTACCTTTTGACATAAACATGTAAAATGTGAAAATGTTGGAGATTTTTCATATTGCATAGAGATTCTTTTTCCAGAGTCCAATAATTTTATTTTTTTAATATTGGCCCGTGTAATTTGTGTTAGGTTTTTGTCCTCATTGCCCCATATTAATGCAAAATGATTTTAAATCGTTATTGTTCCTCACCTTTTTTTGAAGAGTTTATTTGGCTTTAGAATTATGATTATTTACATGTATTAAATTTCCCATTAATCTAGACAATTTTATCTTTATTGCTCTACTACTGAGCAGCTCCCTTTCTAAATACTTTTTTGAGACTTAAAAATACTTTTCAGTATGATTTTAGTAAATAGATCAATCAGTTCACTTAATAAATCTTTTGTATTAGATTTTATTTCATTATTGTTTTCTCAAAGCAGGTAAATTGTGCTGTTAGATGGCTTTGCTTCTTAGATTTTCAGGCTTTTTTATTTACATTTCATCATTCAATAATACTCAAACTTTTCTTGTGGATAGTATTGAGACTGCATGTGAGAAAGTGTCTTTCTTTTAATTACAAAGTCAAAAGTGTTTTATCATATTTGCTGTTTTTCAATTATTAATTAATAAATTATTGGATATATGAGAGTTAGTTTTGCTGAGTAATTTTGCGAAAGTTCATATATGTAGATCATGCAATCTTGCACATGGGACATTCCTGCTACCTTCCAAAAGCTGAGATTATTTGTGTGTACCTAGTAATTCAACATTTATATTTCAATTATTTTCTCCCAAAATAGATGTCTAAATTAATGTTTCTAAATTGTGGCAAATGTAAAATCTGATAACAAATTTAGCTTTTACTTACAAGCAGTCAATCAGGTAGAAGGAAATTTTATTTTCTGTTCTTACAAGTTAGAATTATTGAGTTCAGATTGCTTAAATTCAGGAAATGAAAGTATGAAGACATTGTGTTTAGGTGAAGCTATCATTACATTTTAAAATAGTTACAATGTGCCAAGAAGGTCCAGATATACACAAATTAAGAAATAAGAATATCCTGCAGTCCAAAATTATGTTTTTCTTCACCACTGAAACAGGATGTGTTACATCAGTCACACTCATTATTATAGCACTAGTTCTTAGCCAGCTTGTCTGTCATTAAGACCTGTTTGATGTTTGTTGTACAGACATTTACATTGACTTGAGAATGAAAAGAGCAAAATATTAAGAATAGCCAGTATCCAAAGATTTTCCTGGCTATAATTCAGCCAAGTGAAACTCAGAATGCAATTCTGCCATATGTTTTTATACTCTTGCCCTTGTGTTTAAAGACCAAAACATTATGTAACTACTTTTGACTCATAATTTTCCTAAAATGTTTCCTAAAGAAAGATAGTAGCTTTTATTTTAGATTTTTTTTTATTTGACTTTGCCTCTGCAAATGTTTGAATAACACTTGAATTTCTGTTACCTATGGAGGTCTGAAGTGGATGTCAGATTCTCTGCAACTCGAAATAAAGGTGGCTGTAAGTTTGTATTTGGATGCTGAAAATTACACCTAGGTCCTCTTGAAAAGTAATTAGTGCTCTTACTTGTTGTGCATTTTCTCCATTTCCTCAGTTTTTGCCCTATCATAGAAAATCTGTTTGATATTTTTTTCTGTTTGACATAATTTCCATTGTTTCTTTAGTTTTTTTATGACAGAATTTTCAGTAGCTTATACTAACCTTGACCTCATTTGACTCCTTGAACTTCTGATTTTTATTCTATTTTCAAATGGTTCAGGGAGTACAAGTGTGTACTACTACCACAGCAATTACATGTGCTGTGGGTAACATTATTGCAGGTTAACCACTCCACCAATTAGATAAGATGCATCCCAAGCCTCTATTTATAATTTTCATGTGTAGTTTGTGTGAAAACTATAAGATTTTGGTAATCAGAAATTCTTGCTGTATATGTCCATTTCTAAAAATGCTGAAACATAGTGGTATGTAATTGTTTTTGAACAATATTTCAATTTAAACCAGTAGTTTGTCTCATTGAGATTTTATTCCTAAAATGACGAATGTTCAAAACAATGTTTTTTTTAAATTAGAAAAAAAGTGAGAACGCCAGTATGACATGAGCATACTTTGGCTATTTCTGATTTTTACAATTAACTTTTAAAATAAAATGTCTTTCTCAAATACCTGTGATTGTAATTTAAAGTCTGTTTTGTTAAATACTACATCTACATTAGCTTGCTTAAATCTATTTAATCAGAATGTCTTTTTCAAACCTTGTCCTCTGAGATCTTTGAAGTTGGGATGTGTTTCCTGTATGTGACTGAGGGATTGATCCTGCATTTCATCCATTCCATTAGCCTGTGTCTTTATACAGGACAATTGGGTCCATTATATTAATGTATATTAATGTCCAGTCATTGTTAAATCCTGTTGTTTTTTGTGGAGTGTGTATGTTTTCCATCTTGGGCTTTTGCTGCTTGTGATAATCTAGGTTTTGTGTTTCTGTAGGTATATCTATTTTCCTTAGGATGAGATTTTTCTTCTAGTTGTTACTGTAGGGTTGAATTTGTGTATAAGTATTATTTAAATCTCATTTTGTCATGTAAAATCTTATTTACTCCATCTATGTAGATTGGGAGTTTTGTTTGATATAATAGTATTGACTAATGTCCATAGTATATTATTGACTGCATAACAACTGTCCAAGCAGAGTTTCCATTGAGAAATTAAAATTTACTCTAATGGGCCTGTGGAGTTCTACACTGATGGGTTTGCCTTTATACCTTACGTATCTTTTGTCCTTTTCAGCTCTTAATATTACTCTTTTTATTGAGTATATCTAGTGGTTTGATTATTATTTGGGGAGTGAACTTTTCTGGGAGATCCAGCATATTGGTGTTTTCTAAGATTCTTTTATCTTCACATTTATTTGACTGGGAATTTTTCTACTTTGATTTTGTTGAAAATATTTTCTGTGCCTGGTATTCTTCCTTTTTATCTATACTTATTATTCTTAGGTGTGGTCTTTTTATTGGGCTCCTGATTTCATGGAAGTTTGTGTTATGGCTTTTTTACTTTAGTGGGTTTTTTTCTACTGACATCTATATTCTGTATTGTATCTTCAATGCCAGAGATTCTCTCTCTTGTCTTTTTTATTCTGTTTTTTATTCTTGCATTTGTAGTTCCTGTTTGTTTTCTCAGATATTTTATTCCTCATTCCCTCAGTTTGAATTTTACTTATAACTTCTATTTCAATTTCTGTGCTTTGAAATTGTTCATTCAACTTTTGATACATCTTCTTCATTATTTTTGCTTTCTTTGGGTTATTTATTATTTTTTATTATTTTTGTTTTTCTCTTCAATTTTTCTAAGGGAATTTGCAGTTTTACATTAAAGACCTCCAGTACCTTTTTAAATATATTTTTTAAAATGGTTTTCTTTACCTTTTGCAACATTATAATATTCAGGTTTTGTCTTTGCCAAACTGCTCTTTTCTGGTGAGGACATATTACATTTTACGTCATTTTATGTTTTCTTGCACTGATATCTACTCATGTTTTATTTGTTTTTGTATTTTAAATTGGTGCAAGCATTGCCTGTGTTTCAGGTATTATTCTTGGTCCAGTCCACTTTGGCTGGTGTGTAATTCAGAAACATTTTTTTCATTAGGCTTCTGGACCAAATAGAGGTGATTCATTCTGTGTCTTAGAGTGGTTCTGCGGTCTCAGTATAATCAGTTTGCTTAGAGCAGGGTCCAATAAATGTGTGACTGTAGATACTTGTCTGAAGAATTCTTTTCTGATGGCCTGGAATTTGCACAACACTGAGAGGTGCTGGGTGGCACAGGTTGTGCCTATGTCTTATAGACTGGACATAAAAATATTAACTGTTGAGTTATTTGAGATAGCTTTCCCAAATACCCAACTATTAGCCACACTTGCATCAGACAGCAGCTATAAACACCAAAATAACATTATACCCCTAGTAAACAGATACACTATGCTAAACTCTGTAATAGTCCATTTAAGCTAAGTTATCCCTGTAAGACATATTGACCTCAGTCTCATTCTCTTGCTGCCCTAGCCTCCTGAAATCAAAATGTACAGATGTGTGGTACCCAGTAATCCCTTTCACTTTTTCTTGAGTCAAGATCTTGCTATGTATCACAGATTATTTTGAAACTCACTGTGTAATTTAGGTTGCCTCAGGCTCCTGAGTGCTGCAGTAACAAACATGACACATCATATCTGTCATCATCATAGGTTTTTTAGTTGTAGCATACTTTATTTACATTAATTTATTATTTATTCTCTTTATGTGTGTGCACAATTTTGCTTAAGCTATGTGGCTGTGTTGGGCAAAGGAGAACTCTCTCAAAATCTTTGTCTTCTTTCATCATGTGAATTCTAGGAATGAAACTCAGGGCTGCAGGTTCATGGGCCAGTGATTTTGTTTCTCAAGCCATCTTGCAGTTTCTGTAATACACTTCTATTTTAGTGAGCCTACATTGTTTATGGATAATGGTATTATATTATGCTTACCAAAGTTGTGAACAGAATTTTGTATACACTGAGGAAAACAACAGAATTTACAAAACTTTCTGTAAGGTATTATCCACATCTGTGGTTGTGGTGGCTAGTTTTATGTTAATTGACACAAGATAGAGCCACCTAAACAAAGAGAGTCTTAATAGAGAAAATGTTTTATAACATTGTGCTGCAGGCAATATATAGGATACTGTAATTAAAGGCATATAGTAATTCTGCACATCTGGAAATATGTTTTTATCCTCTGCCCACTGATAAATGCTGAGACTGCTCTGACTATTTAGTTATTTAAAGTTTACTTTAAACAAGCTGATATATACAGCCTGAATTAAATATATAATAAGTTTTTCTGACATAGCAAAGATATATCACAACATGTACATGCATATACATTCCTTGATGTTGTTCAATACACCTCCCAAAATAACATTTAATAGATCTTCCTGGAGGATATTCATATCTCTAGTACATGGAACTCACACTATACTTCTCAGGTTCTCTCCAAAGTTGACCACAAAGTCTTTCCAATGTGAGGATGATTATCTGCATTTTGTAAATAACTTTCCATATGTCCATTAAAGTTTTATACTGTGACAATTTCAAAAGATGTAAAAATGTTGAGAAAATAGCCCACTAGTTCCTCAAGCCTCTGTTTCAACCTGGTCAATGCTATATTAGTACTCAAATGTACAAGATATAAATTTAGAATATTTAGCTTCTCCAGGAATTTTACTTGGTAATTTTGTATTTACAATATATTCTATTGACCGAGGACTCCTAAAATGAAATTATGAAACAAAGTAAGAATACATTACTAACAGGTCTGCTGGGTATTAAAAAAAAATCTACTCGAAATAAAAAAAGAAAGAAAATAGTAGATGAAAGCTTCATGGACAGAAACTGAGAATGTGCACCTGCAAAGAAAGGATAGAGCAATTAAAAACTGCAATTAATTTAATATATCTAGCAAGGTTTAAGTCTTCCCAGAATTCATTTGCATGTTGTGACCAGCTATGCAGCTGTGTACAACTCACCTGAAGGTTAATTTATCTTTTCCAGCTCGTAGTTAGACTTGACAAAAATAGTTTTTTACTATATTATCTGCCTGAGTGTGTATTCCTTGGAGTGGCACCCTACAGGAAGGATCAGAACATGGGAGAAGGAAACAATTTCCTTGATGATTGCAGTATTTAATGACACTGTCAGAGATAAAATATTCAGTTGGTCAAGTGAATATGGAACTAGATTAGCTAGTACTTCTAAAAGCCCCAAGTCCTATCATTCTATATGAACAGTGAAGGATGTATGAGACTTTACCAACTTCTTGATGGAGGGAAGAATTATAATTGTTTTTTTCAAGTTGGGAAAATGAATGTCTTTCAAGTCTTCTCAGATATTAAAGTTTACTTCGCTAGCATTAATTATAATTGTTATTAAGATTAAAAACCTGAAGATAGACATTAAGGTAAATAGAAAAAGATGAGCAAAAGATCCAGACACTAGAGAGACTTTTTTCATCTAATAAACTTTCAGACTGAAGGATGTGGGGATTCACTGCAGAAATGTAGCAAGCAGTCTCTTCTGGTGTTTCAAGGAAGTCTTTCAGAAAAGGTATTCCAGTGCTTCTCTGCTCT
>PVIH01010362.1:56082-76139 GCA_004025045.1 Sigmodon hispidus
TGTACTAATGGATGAAGCTCTGCTCCCAAAACTCATTTATTAAATTTATTTTGGAGAAAAGAGTCCTCTGCCAAGGCAAAAATTCGTAGCTGCCAACTGCACAGTCCCAGGGCTGATATAGGGCTTCTAAGGTGCAGAAGATTTCTAGGGACATTTTAAGTATGAAATTTATTTAGATTTTAATACCTGAGCTTGAAAACTCAGATATTGTCAGAATGCTATGCTTAGGATTTGATGGTTTGATGCTCAGTTGATAAAGAATAATAATTGTTTCTTTGGCTCTGATTTTATGTCTAAAATGTGTTTCTTTTAGAGGGATTTTTTAACATTTTTTTCTACTTTTTGGGATCTGGATATATTTCTTTGACTGGCCCTTCTTTTCTAAACATAGGGCTTCATAAACTTAAAAATTCATTTTTTCAATGTGTTTGCTGGTGCAAACAATGAAAATAGACATTATAAAGCTTTAGCAGTTTTTTTCTACAATTCATTTCAATTTCTGGAAAATTTAACATTAATGTAAAATGCAGTCTTTACAATAAGTAAAATACTTTGGAAAAATGGTGGAAGGAAGTATGACTTTATGAACACTTGCTAAGTAAATCAGTGAGCAGCTGAATAAAAACACAGTAGTATAAATAAAAGTTTTGCTTCTACTGAACTGATTAAATAAATCTCTCTCTGTATTTAGTGAAGAGAACAAACTTAGTTCAAGAAACCATATTTTGTATTCTAGTAGCCATAGAGATAAAATAGAGTTTAATTTCACTTTCTGGGCAGGGGCTTGCACAGGTCTAGGAGAGAATCACCTAAGAGATAAAGACACCAAATGATCCTGCCAGCCACACCAGCAGGTGGGGTCCAGGAATGTTAAACTGTAAATGTCCCACAACACCAGTTCATTAACAACACAACTGTGTCCTTGACCCCAAGTAACAACTCTGCCTCTGTGGTCTTTGCCTATAAAAACCTTGTTCAACTTGGGGTTCTCAGCTATTCCCTGCACCACACTCATGAGTTGCAATTGCAGTGTGGAGAATAAGCTCCCTGCCTAGGCTTCTAGGCTCTGACAATAAATCTTGCTGTTGTATTTCAGACATCTCTATCTCTGGTGGTCTCTCTGGATGACTGAGATATAAGCATTTTACCTAGAAAGTGGATTTATTGGATTGTCTCAAAGGCTGAGGTCAAGTTAGTCTGAAATTGGATATCTACCAATGAAATGTTAAGATCTTTGTAGTTCTTCCATTATGGAGACTGGATGGCTTGGATGATTTTAAATACTTGCAGAATTTCTAAAAAACTTGGGCTCTAAAGAGAGTAAAACAAGGGGCTGGAGAGATGGCTCAGTCGTTAAGAGCACTGTCTGCTCTTCCAGAGGACCCAGGTTCAATTCCCAGCACCCACATGGCAGCTAACAGCTGTCTGTAGTTCCACTTCCAGGCAAACACCAAGGCAAATAAATAAATAAATAAAGTTTAAAAAAAAAAGAGAGTAAAACAATGGCTGTGAAGAACATTATGAGAGAATGAGATTGTTTAGTGGAAAGAGCAACAGAGAAAGAGAACAAAATTATTTATTTTGAGAGAACGAGCCATTGTGCGGTTAGCAAGAAACCTGGTGCTATGGAAACATGTAAGAACACATAAGATGTCCCCAGCTAAGACTCCAAGCAAAAATACAGTGTGCCAACACAGGACTTCCCCTAGGGTCAAATAAATCACTATAATAATTGTCATTATAGAACCTTTATTTAGCAATGGATAGAGTCAGAAGCAGAGGTCTATAGCTAAGCATGGACTTGATCATCTAGTTCAGCTATAAAGAAGGCAGAGACTATATGAACGAAGGGATTAGGATCATGAGGACACTCAAAGAAATGCCTAACCCCAGCTATTGGGAGTTTACTGACTGAAATAATCACTGAGCCTTCATAAAATATAAACCCTCAAAGTATAGATGACAGTCAAACAGTGTGAACAGTTTGTGAAGCCTCTTGCAGTAAAACAGGAGTTTATTTCTGGTGCATGAACTGGAGTCTCAGAACTCATTTATTTTAGAGGAACACCTTACTTAGCCTTGATACTAGTGGAATAAAATCAGACCTACTTCAACTGGAAATGCCATAATGAAATGTCTCACCTTGAGATTCAGTGCTCAATAGATGGGGGAATGGGGTGGGGAAGCTTGAGGGAGTATTTTCAGAAGGGAAGCAGTGGGACAGAATGAATATTTTCAAATAAAAAAGCTGCTAAGGACTTGTGGTACAAAATAAATAGGCCAGAGGCTTTTCATCAGTGTTTTTTTTTTTTTTAATCTCTTTTTAGTTGTAAATATTCTGGGCTCTTTTCCACCTGTGTGACAGGAATGTACACCTCTTTGCATAGTATAATGGGCTATACAGATTGGCTAGTCACAGATTGGCTTTATCTAGTATGAAGAAGGGAATGTGCCTTTGGAATTTAAATAGATAGCCTGGCCATCTAATAGAGTCAGACTCCAGTGCTATTGAAACACATATCTTTCCTAATCTAAAAATGTTCATTGTCTGGGGTGAATTCCAAGGTCACCACGCACTGGACTGTGTCTTTAAGTGCAGTATTATCATAAGGGAAGTAGTGTTTAGTTTTCATTAGCCAATCAGTCTTTTCTGGTAACCTGGCAGGTAGAAGTGGTCCTTCCTATTGCCTGCTTTAGTCTTGGCATTGAAGAAGAGCTTGCATCAGCAATTTTGTGTGATGTACTATTTGTGCTGTTGTAGGGAGCTGAGCAGAGAGTATGATTGAGCTGGGAAACCAGGTCATAGTGTGTGAGGGGCTAATGTCTACAGATGGAATTGAGCACATGGTAAGATGGAAGCAGGTATGGTGAGTCCATTTGAGATCTGTGTGGGATCTTGCAGCTAGAATCCCTTTCCTGCCAGGTACCATGTTTTCTAGAAATTTATTGCACCAAATATAAGGCCTCTGAATAATGTTCTGTAGACTAATTCTGTTCACAAAATTAGAACCAAAGAGCTATACTTGTAAAAACACCTATTTTTTTATATTTTAGCATGTTTTTGTTGCACTCAGGAAAAACATCTTGCCATTTTGAAAAGCTCTATATTCTAAGTAACTTCTAGAGATTTTACAATTTACACTTAATTTTAACTGTACAAATTATTTATACTTAATTTTGTTTAGGTTATAAAAAACATTGTATGTGTTAGGTAACACTTTAATAGTAAGGCATGGTGTAACAGAGTAGAATTAATAATATAAGGATTTGCCAATGTTCAAGAGATAGTACATTTCACAAAATAACACTTAAGTGAGGAATGACTGCCTTTAAAATAGCACAAAGATAAGTTTATGCAGTTAGGTCTGTTAGAGATTAGGATAATAGAATACACAAGATTGTCCAGACATTTGTCTTTAAACCATTGCAAGGAAGCCACCACTGATTTACAACCAGCCACTAAGAAAAAACCTTTGATACTGTTTTTGTAATTATATCTAGCCTTTTGCTTAAGAAATCTTTTATATTAATTTTACTTGATTTGTGGATTTTCTTACAATAGGATTGTTCTGCTGCAAGATGATTTTATTTCTTAGTTTCTAAATGTCTTTTTGTTTTCTCTATTCTACCTTGGAATAAAGTCTCAAGATTTTTTTGTGAATAGTTTTGAGACCACATGGAAGAAAGTATCTCTTTTAGTCACAAAGACTAAAAAAATCTTACTTAAAGTACATTTACCTTGCTTTTATGTTGATAAATATAATGAATGAAACAATATATCTAAGTTAGTTTTGCTGAGAAAGCTTTGTCATGTAGTGCATCAAATGCAAAATCTGCTACCAAATATAGCTCTTGCTTACCAGCAGATTGTCATTTGGTTAAATATTTAATCATCAGATTAAATTTGAGACACATCAGTTTAGATTACTTAAATTCAGAATACATTTTCTATCCTATAAAAGTATGTAGACATTACATGTGTTACAGTGAAGTTGTTATTAATTTTTATTAATATACAGAAAGTTCCAGCAACATACAAATTAAAGAATAAAGTTTTGCTGCAGTTCCAGGGTATTTTCCTCTAAGTCATATAGTCCTTCTTGTAGTGACATTCAGTGCTTTGCTTAGTCTTGTTGTATATGGCATCTAAAAGAATAGGGTGACCAAGAGATTGAGCATAGTCTGAATCAGCCTAGTAAACCTACTTATACAATCTCAGTGTTTATTTTTTATACTACTACCTATTTATTATATCTTTGTAAAGCAAAACATTGTTACCATTACTGCCTCAATTTTTATTAAAAATTACTCATTAAAGGAGTTGATCTATTCTTTGTATCTTTCTATGTTTGTCCTTTGTATAAATATATATATGTTTTCCACCTATAGAGGTCAGAAGTAGATATCTGTTTCCTTGCAACTGACATTATAGATAACTTTTGCATCTATGTGGAATCTACACGAATTCTAGAAATTAACCAATTGTTTTTATTGCTGAGCAATGTTTCTCATGCCTATGTTTATGCCCCCATCATAAATAAATCTATTTTACTTCATCTTTGTTTGACATTATTGCTGTTGGTTTGTTTTTGTTTTTGTTTTTGTTTTGTTTTGTTTTGTTTTTTTGAGACAGGCTTTTAAGTAACCAATACAAACTCTAACCTCTTTTAAATTCTGAAACTTTCTATGTTTGGTGGATTCTCAACTAAAATGCAAAGATAATTACAGTAGGTCTGCCTTTATTTATTTCTTGGTGTTATTTCCTTGCAGCTATTAATATTCATAGATTGTTATAAATTATTAATGTTCTGATTATGAAATAGTGAAAGCATTTTTTGTTTTTGTTTCAATGTATTTGCTGTTCTGTATACTTGTTTTACTTTGAAAGACCTTTTCTCTTTCAGTTTAGGGACTTTTTTTCCTATTATTTGGTTGAATATATTCTTTGTGCCTTTTACCCAAGTTTCTTCTTTTTCTTCTTTTCTTTCTTATTTTTTGGATATTTATTTCAGTAATACTTGGGGTGATTTAATTATTTTTTGAGCAAAATATCCAGTAATTCCAAGTTATCTTCAATATCTGAGATTATTTTTTATTTCTAATATTTTTTTGTGAAAATTGCTTCTAGTTTCTGTTATATACCTATACTTTTGATTTCAGCAATTCTTTCACTTTAATTTTTTTCCTTGGTTTGATTTTCATTTTCATTTCATCTGTTTTGAACAGATTTATTTATCTCCAACTTTTCTTTTTGGCTTTACTTAGAGGCTTATTCTGTTTCTCCAATTGTTTATGTTTTTTTAAATTTCTTTAATGTTATTCATTTACTATTTAAATACTGCTATAATCTTCATATAGTGGTTTTTAAGGTCATTTACTTGTTTTTTAGTCATTTTTGAATATTCAGATTATGCTGTGTTTGCTAGGATGGCTAGATTCTAAAGACATTGAGCTCACTGTAATTGACTATGTTTCATTTTCTCAGTTTCTGAAGACAGATTTTCCTATGTAATAGTTGCTGTCTTGTAACTTAAATTGTATACCTGACATGAAAATTTAGAGGTCCATCATCTTCTACAATCTAAAAACTGGGATTAAAGTGTGTAGCACCACCACCTATTTTATTTCTCTTATTTTTTTATTTATTCTGATATCTAGGAATCCAGATTTAGAATAATTATTGGTCTAGGTGTTGTGATGTGTTTTTTTCTAAGTTGTGTGTATTTGTTATTCTTTGTTTTTTCTTTCTTATTATTTCAGCATGTGATAGTTTTGTATGTTTTGTTTTATTGGCCTGCTCTTTTGATATGATATATTTACTGAGAATGCCTGCTGGTGTTGGTAACTGGGTTGCAGTCAAATTTTTAGGGAAATAGGGATAGGAGTGATGGTATGTAAAAGTCACAGGAGTTGTATTCGAGGGAAAGGGAGGCTTCAGCTGTGATCTCTTTCAGTACTATGTAGGAGTTTTAGGGGAACTCATCTGAGAGAACATATTATACCTTTGCAATTTATGCTCTTACTGCCATATCTTCCACAATAAATCTTGAGACTTAGGAGGAAATTGAGCTATAAATGTTGCTTCAAGTTTGATCATTCTCAGCCACTTATTCTTTAAAGTTTTGCTACACATGTATTACAATGTCAACCACAATCTCCTTTATTTCAAACTATCTAAGTAGAGAAATTAGATGTCCATTGATCTACGGTTACATTGGTAACTTATTTTATGTCAGTTCACTTCTATGTTTACTTAGCTATACAATAGTTATACATTCTTGCCCAAAGTCCATAATTTTTCTATGCTAAATGCTTTAGCCTTTTGAGAGTATCATATGATTTTTTCTGCATGCCATGGAGATGGTCTTGACTACCGTTGAAAATTGTTCTTACTGCTATATTTGTGCTATATATATGTGTGTGTGTGTGTGTGTGAACATTCATAATACTTAATAAAATTTCTTAGTGTCATAAATTGGGAAATGGTTCCTAGCCCAAAGAGAGTTTGTTATATCCTCTAACTATCTCTATCTTAAATTGTTTTTCTTTTGCTATTATTACTGTAATATGTCTATGCACATAAATATATAAATATGAGCTGTTGATTACATTTCCTATTGTATCTATTTATATAGTTTAAGAGCAGATCAACTTGTTTTGGATAGCCAAATTTAATGCAATTCCTTGGGAGAAAAGTTTGTTACCCAATGATTTTTAGTTTCCTGTAGAACTTGCCTAAAATATTTAGATCTCATTCCAAAACATCTATGTTACTATGTCTACTGAGAATATTTTTTCTTTCTCCTGATATTATCTTGCTGTGATCAAGGTTTGTCTACATTGCTTTTGTCTGTTTGGCAATTTTTTTGGAAAGACATTTTAAATTTTTCTTTATCCTAGATGAATGCCCCCTCCCATTTTGGGAATACTTGTATCTTCAAGTTGTTGCTATCTTAATGTTTGGTTTACTGCATTTAAAGTAATTACTATACTTGATATTTTGGCTTTGAAGCTTAAATTTTTGTATTACTGTCTTTTTTCCTTATTAGTCTCTGTTGTCAATGTCACAAAGCCTAGAATAATCTGAGCAAATATCAATTGAGGCTGTGCCAAAATTAGAAAATTAAGTTTCTCTATATAAAATATTGTATTGATTTTGATTGCTGTGGAAACTATTATTTACTAAGGTGGAAATATTTCTGAGCAAGTTGGCTTGGACTTGAAGAGGGGGATACTTGAGCATGAGCAGTGACTAGACTAGACAGAAAGCTATAAAACAATGTTTTTCCATGGATTTTACTTTCCATTATTAGCTTTAGTGGATATTCTAAGCTTCCAACATGATAGAATGTGTTTTGACACAATAAACCAAGTAATCCCATTTATTGACTAAGATGCTTTTGATTACAGACTATGATCAAAGGAGCATAAATGCAAGTTAGACCAAAAAAGTGAAACATAAAATGTGGTTTTATTGCTAGGTAGTACTTGTGAATAATGCATTTTTTTAAAATGTTAAAGATATCAGGATTTTAGGAGGCAAAATCATAGAAATTGTATACCAAACCTGATTAGCTATTCATATAAAACCAGAAAGATGGACATATTAAGAGTATTGGCAGACAATAGATTGAGATAATAGGATTTCAATTAGAAATATATACACTCCAAAAAAAATTGATTTTGGGCTCATTTGTATGGTATTTGGGCTACAAAATATTTATTATTCTACATATATATGACATCAATTTAGTATGGTAGAATTAAATATAATTGATTAATTTTTAAATGTAATATTGAATGTATTTCATGATTGTTACCAATGAATTATTAAGGTTTACTGTGAAATAAAAACAAGTAGGACTAAATTAAATAAAAATGAAAAGGTACATTCAGATGTCAGTTAAGTGCTGAAAAAGTCATAAATTTTTAAGAAGTTTGTAACTACTACTAAGAAGACCCTTGCTGTAATATAGTTGCTTATTAAGTGCCCTAAGTGCAAGACTTTATTCAGCTAACCTTTAAATTTATGGAATGTTTAAGAAAATTGATTCCTAGTCCCAGATTGAAATTTAATATAAAAACTACTCCCTGTAGTCCCTGCATGTTGGTGTCCTTTTCAGTGAAGAATCTAAGTTTGCAGAATCAAAAAAATATGTGTTGCACTTAGAAACAAGAAACAATGAAAACTTTTGGCCAAAGATTGTGCTGCAATGGTTATTTTTCAGGCATCTGTGAATGGCAGATTCAGAAAGCCAGTAAGGGACCTTTGAGAGTTTATTGCATAAATCTTTCTGGATAAACCCCAAAGAGTTCCTTGTGTTTTTATACTTTACTCTTGGAAAAACATCCCTATTAGCCCTGAATTCTATCACAGATAGAATAATGTATTTAAACATGTGCTTTCCATTTCATTGCAGGTGCATGACTTTCTTCTAGCCTGTTATGTGTTTTGAATATTTAAAATTAATATAAGTATTTTACCTCTATGCATAATATTCACAATGTGGATTCCTGGTTATCACAATGATCCATATATGTTCTCAGAAATCCTAAACATAAAATAATGAATATTTATGATCCCCCATGTGTTTACTGGAAATTGTGGTTTACATGCAAAACCAATAAAGCTTTTTCTACTGAATCTTCTCTCCTGCACTATACTGATTATTTATAATTTGTAATTACCTTGGCAGTGTTTTCAACTGTTCATTTATATTTTATTAAATAAAAAGTAACTGATAGTAAAATCTTCTTGATGGTACAGTTAAATTTGGGGCAATTTTGGTTTCTGGAATACAAATATAGAGCTGCAGTGAATGTATAATTCTTTGTAGGAAATTCAGTATACACCTCTTATTTCCATTATTTTTGCTTGATTGAATGAGTTTTCCATAATCAGATATGGGTTTTAGTATGTAATTTTGTCTTTCTTAGATCGTATTTCATAGACTATGCTTACATTTGTCTCAGATGCAGATATAACTGTCTTTGTTTCCTGATAGATGAGTTTGGAGGCATGGACCAAAACATCCAGGTTGTCCATCTTATTTTTAATTTTTTCAGTCTGTACTTGTTCATACAATTTCTGTCATGTGTTTTCTATACTGATGACTTCTCTTCCTTAATTTTCTTTTTTTGCAAGATGACATCCCAGTATACCTATACTGAAAGGACAGATTTGAAACTCCTATTAAGTTTTCTTTCTGTGGTGATTACATTATAATATGTTTGTCATAGAATCAATACAGAGAACACCAGGATTATATGAGTATTCTATCCTAGAAGTATGCTTTTACAATATTCTCAGCATCATGCTTTATCTTGTAAACATGTATCTTGTATTTTAGAATGCAGTGACATATAATGATGTGTATGTCAACTTCACTTTGGAAGAATGGGCCTTGCTAAAGCCTTCCCAGAAGAATCTTTACAAAGATGTAATGCTGGAAACCTATGAAAACCTCACTACGATAGGTAGGACTAAATGATCCTTATGTGAAGAAGAAAATGGTTCTTGGTAACTGATTTTTTTTTACAATTTATTGAAAAATCAGATAAATGATAATAAAATCAGGCATGGTTTTTAAGTTCACTAAAGTATTTCAAATTTTAAATGATTTAATGTATATAATAGATATTTTTGTTACTATATTTTAGGATACCATTGGGAAGAACATAATTTTGATGAACATTGCCAAAATTCTAGAATGCATAAAAGGTAATTTTGATGTGTATGTTGGTAGTAATGTGCCTTTGAAAAACTGTTACGTGTTCTGAGAATTTTAGAAAAGCAGCTGTGTAAATTAAGACAGCTAAAATGAATCAATAATTATTAAATTTTTAAAAATACACATTAACTCCAGGAAGATGAATTGTCTTTGCAAGATACTCTTTTTTAAGTAGTCAATAAAATATGGTATAATGAATATGATTATTTAAATATAGGATTATGATCACTATGCTGTTGTACTGTCTGGACATTTATTTTATGCTACTTATATTACAATGATATATACATTATTATTGTGATGTATATATTTCAAAAGTCTTCTAGTCAACAAATAATCCACAGTAAGGAGAGTATTAATTGTGACTCTGGAGTTTAGTGCTATTGGGGAGTCATATTGGGAGGTATATTATGTACATCCATGATACAACCATAGGCACTTAGGATTATTGAAAAAAGTAGCCTACATCTCTTAGAACAATTATAAGATGTTTAGCAGTCCCTAAACTTGAGTATAGTTGTTGAATTCAATTGAAGTATGCAAGTAATTGGCTTTTCATATTTCTTATTAGTAGATCACACTACATAAGTTGTGATTTACACTTGCTATACAAGAGGAGTGTAACAAGTTAGAAACTTTGTATATATACTAAATCTGTGAAAGCCTTAAGATATTCTAGCTTGCTTGAAATGTGTGCACAGAAACTTTATGGAAAGAAATCTAATCAATGTGTTTTATCTCTTTTTTTTCACAGTATTCTTAAAATGCACAAAAGAACACATACTAAAGAGAATATTCCAGAATGTGAGCAATGTGATAAAACATTTGCACAGCACAGTGATCTCCAAAATCATAAGAGAACACATATTGTTGAGAAAATTTATAAATACAATAAGTGTGGTAAATCATTTACACAGCAGAGATATTTTAAAATGCATGAAAAAACACATGCTCAAGTTACTCCCTATGAATATAATAACTGTGATAAAACTTTTGCAGCAGACTGTAATCTTCATACATATGAAACATCATGTTCTGAAGAGAAACCATATGAATATAATCAATTTGGTAAAACCTTTAAATATCACAGTCATCTTCAAAGCCATAAAAAAACACATACTGAAGGGAAACCCTATGAATGTAATCAGTGTGGTAAAGCATTTGCACAACTCATTCATCTGCAAACCCATAAAAGAACACATACTAGAGAGAAACCCTATGAATGCAATCAGTGTGGTAAAGCCTTTGCAAATCTCAGTTGTCTTAAAGGACATAAAAGTATACATACTGGAAAGAAACCCTATGAATGTAATCAGTGCAGTAAGGCCTTTGCCAACCTCTTTTCTCTTAAAAGACATAAAAGAACACATACTGTAGAGAAACCCTATGAATGTAATCAGTGTGGTAAAGCCTTTGCACAAAATGGTACTCTTCATGATCATAAAAGAACACATACTGGAGAGAAACCCTATGAATGTAATCAGTGTGGTAAAGCCTTTGCACATAATAGTAGTCTTCAAGCTCATAAAAGAACACATACTGGAGAGAAACCCTATGAATGTAGTCAGTGTGGTAAGGCCTTTGCCAACCTCAGTTGTCTTAAAGGACATAAAAGAACACATACTGGAGAAAAACCCTATGAATGTAATCAGTGTGGTAAAGCCTTTACACAAAATGGTACTCTTCATGATCATAAAAGAACACATACTGTAGAGAAACCCTATGAATGTAATCAGTGCAGTAAGGCCTTTGCCAACCGCAGTTCTCTTAAAAGACATAAAAGAACACATACTGGAGAAAAACCCTATGAATGTAATCAGTGTGGTAAAGCCTTTGCACAACTCGTTCATCTGCAAACACATAAAACAACACATACTGGAGAGAAACCCTATGAATGTAATCAGTGTGGTAAAGCCTTTGCACGAAACAATACTCTTCAAGCTCATAAAAGAACACATACTGTAGAGAAACCCTATGAATGTATTCTGTGTGGTAAAGCTTTTGCACGAAACAGTACTCTTCAAGCTCATAAAAGAACACATACTGGAGAGAAACCCTATGAATGTAAGCAGTGTGGTAAAGCCTTTGCACAAAATGGTACTCTTCATGATCATAAAAGAACACATACTGGAGAGAAACCTTATGAATGTATTCATTGTGGTAAAGCCTTTGCAAACATCAGTTCTCTTAAAGGACATAAAAGAACACATACTGGAGAGAAACCCTATAAATGTAATCAGTGTGATAAAGCCTTTGCACAAAACAGTCATCTTCAAACCCATAAAGGAACACATACTGGAGAGAAACCCTATGAATGTAGTCAGTGCAGTAAGGCCTTTGCCAACCGCAGTTCTCTTAAAAGACATAAAAGAACACATACTGGAGAGAAACCCTATGAATGTAATCAGTGTGGTAAAGCCTTTGCACATAATAGTACTCTTCAAGCTCATAAAAGAACACATACTGTAGAGAAACCCTACAAATGTATTCTGTGTGGTAAAGCTTTTGCACAAAACAGTGCTCTTCAAGCTCATAAAAGAACACATACTGGAGAGAAACCCTATGAAGGTAATCTGTGTGGTAAAGCTTTTGCACAAAACAGTGCTCTTCAAGCTCATAAAAACACATACTAGAGAGAAATCCTATGAACGTAAGCAGTGTGGTAAAGCCTTTTCACAAAACAGCCATCTTCAAACCCATAAAAGGACACATACTGGAGAGAAACCCTATGAATGTAATCAGTGTGATAAAGCCTTTGAAAAACACAGTTCTCATAAAGGACATAAAAGAACACGTACTGGAGAGAAACCCTATGAATGTAATCAGTGTGGTAAAGCCTTTGAAAAACACAATTCTTTTAAAGGATATAAAATAACACATCCTGGAGAGAAACCCTATGGATATAATCAGTGCAGTAAAGCCTTTGCAAACCTCAGTTGTCTTAAAGGACATAAAAGAACACATACTGCAGAGAAACCCTATAAATGTAATCAGGGTTGTAAAGCCTTTTCACAAAACAGTCATCTTCAAACCCATAAAAGGACACATACTGGAGAGAAACCCTATGAATGTAATCAGTGTGGTAAAGCCTTTGAAAAACACAGTTCTCTTAAAGGACATAAAAGAACACATACTGGAGAGAAACCCTATGTATGTTATCAGTGTGGTAAAGCCTTTCCATATTACACCAGTCTTCAGATGCATAAAAGAACACATACTTGAGGGAAACCCTATGAACATAATCAGTGTGGTACAGCCTTTGCACAAAACAGTCATTTTCAAGCCCCATAAAAGATTACATACAGGATAGAACTTTTTAAAATATAATCAACGTTAAAGTATTTGTATATTGAAGCAAATCTTGTGCTTAAAGATGCATATTTAAATCATGAATATAAATATAACCAGTTTCTAAAATACTTTGAATATGTCAGCAATTTTATAAATTATAAAAGAAATTTACTGTCAGGATATGCATATATATTTAATGTGGTTAAATTCAGCACGCTATTCCAGTGGTAAAGATTTTATGTGCAATCAGTCTGCTATATCCTTTCCATTTTACATTAGTCTTTGAGTACTTATTAAGATACTAAGAACTTATTAATATATCTCATAGCATTTTATCCAAAAGAATTTTAATGTTATATAAGTATGTGTCTTTTAGAAAAATGTGATGCTGTCAAAAATCTTTTTCCAGATTTGAATGTTTGTTCTTAATTGCTTGCACTAGAATACTCCTGAAAAAAAATTAAAGTCCTGTGTGTAAGATACAAATGCTAGAAAAAGAAACACAATTTTGGCTTGAATTAAGAGCCAAGGAAACCCATTGTTCACTTGACAAATTGAGCATAAGTTACTCAAACCCTGATTATTAATTCCAACCATTCTCTAAAGATTTTCAAGCTCAGGAATTGGAATGTAAGATTGACTCTGCTAATCTTTTCCATGGAAAAGTTCTGCCCTCTGAAGGCCTATATAAGCCTTCTGCCTTTTTAGTTGGCAGCTGTACTTTCCATCATGGCAGTGGTAGCCACTCTCCTGCATTATGCCTTTCAAAGTATATCTCTCTAATAAATTTTAGATATAAAACTTTTGCCAGAGTGGATTAGAAACTCTATAGTGCATTGAAGCAGAGAAGCAATGGATTCCACTACCATCAAGTTTCCTTAAAAGAGTGGAGCAGAAACAACAACTTTTCACTATAAACTGCTAAATTTCTGAAACAGTTATCCCATTAATGGAATGAAACAGAAATGTAACAAATTGCCCTGGAGTTAAGTAGAAATATTCTTTTCTTCTGAGAAAGCCTGTATTTGAGTGGACCAAAACAAAATGGACAGTTATTTGTGCTGGTAATTACCCTCAGGAAAGTAGAGAAGAAATTTCCTCCTATGCTGAAAAACATAGCAAGAGTGGAGTCAAACTGAGATATAATGAATCATTTTGGAGAGAAGCAAGATTGCTATATCCTGATGGGAGGCCATTTCCCACTGGAGCACCATTTTATGTATAACCTGTCTTCTGTCAAAGAAGATATCTATTTCTTTAGACCATTATATATCCAGAATATCTTCCCTCCATTGGTTCAGGTTTAACTGATATCAAATAGTATACCAGTCTCAACACAGAAGTACAATTCAAAAATTCCTTTGCTTTATAGCTCTAGGTTTATCCTGAATTGGAATAGTCTGCTTACTTTTTCTTCATAGATGTGGGTATCTACAATAGCTTCTCTTTACATATTTAGACATATCACAACCCTTGAATATTTTTTCACAATTTTGGATATTCAGGATATCTTTAATTCACAGCTTAGTATAGCTTGACTTCTCATAGCCAGGTCTCATTTCACCCTATAACTTTAACACATGAACTAAAAATTTAATTGATAAGTAACCCTTGTGGATTTTGTACTTATCTTTAATTACATGAATTAACTCATGTATAAAATTCTGTACATTTGTTCCTTTCATTTTCTTGTTTCCATGTCTACTAAAGAGTTTACTTTGGTGCTTGTTTCCTGAGAAATACAGAATCCCCAGGAAAGTTTTATGACATCAAGTGTCAGACATGAGAGCTAAAGCAGTAGGCTAAGACTCACACACTAAATCTGTATTGTAAAGCAGATAGTGAGTACTGAAAATAATGTGTTTAAGTAAATTTTCAAAGCCTATCCACAGAAACATATTTAATTTAGCATGGCATCATTTTCTAAATCTTTACAAAAGATTGATTTATCTGACTTCAAGACAATAGGTTTGCTTTCTTTTACAGGAACAGATAATGAAGAAAACATCTAAAAGGCAGGTACATGGCTCAAAATTTGTTTTACAGAAGTAAATGCCCATTATGAAAAAAATTATAAGTGAGAAGTTTTTTGTTTAAAATTGTTTTAATTGTAATTATGGGATAGCAGTAAGTTTGTGTAGGTATGTGAACGTGCATGCTCATTTCTAAGAAATTTAGAACCTTAAATCTTTTTGTAACAGCTATTACAGAAGGTGTCAAAAATTGAACTTTGGTTTTAGGAATAAACATTTATTAATTCCACATCCTTGTCTTTATTGCTATAAATATTATAAACCCTATTTGTATAATTTTGATATCAAGAAATAGTGATAAAATCAGAAAAGAATACTTCTAGTTGTATTAACAATTTGGTAAAGACTTTAGACATCACAGTGTCTTCAGCTTCTATAAGAAATGTTTCTTTTATTTTTTGTCACAACTTTGAAGGAATTATAGTATTTACCATGTTTATTCACAACTGATCATTGAACTTCAGAGATAATTCACTCTATTTTGAAACATCTCAGGTAAATTATGAAGTGTGCTCTGCATGTAGCAAATCCACCTAGTGAATTTCATTATGTGACCCTTACACTAGATCTATGATTTTTGTCACATTTTTGTTGTGGTTTCACTTAGTGTATGGTTTATTTACTCTCTAATGTATGCAATGGTATCTTGATCATTTATGTGGTATATTGTTTATGGAAATATCAGGTTGTATGTGTAAGATTGTCTTGAAAAGTATGTTGGGTTGTTTTTTCTAATTTTTTCATGAACTCCCTGAATATTTTGTTGCTATGCCAATTGGCTTGGATATGAGTAGTGATTCATGGATACATTTGAAAACATGTGTTTCCTCCTGAGTTCAAGCGCATGTATAGTTGACTGACTCAATTTTTGTTGTTTGTCAACACAGTTTATCAATGTTAACATGTTTGAGAATATGAGAATTATTAAATCCTTCATGTGAATTTAAAGCAGTATTTTATTTTTATTTTTTCTTGTATAGATATTATAAAATAAGACTCTAAACAATATATCCATATATAGATATACATATATGACTTAATACTCCATGCTTCTCCCTGCACCATTTTCATTTCATCTTCAAGAACTTCCTTTCAGGGCAATTACCCAGACAGGCTAGATAATATAATGGCATTAAGACTTACTATGTACCAAATATTCATGGTGTGTCTACTGTAAATATGTGTTTAAAGGTCAAGACAGATACTTTGAAACTAGAAGACAAGTTTATGATTTTCACATTTGTTTCCTTTTACATAATGATCAAACTCAGACTTCTATCATTGCATACTACAGACAGTTTCTCCTATGTTGTCTCACTGGTGCTCATATGAGATTAGCAGAACTATTACAACAGTAAACTATTGTTTTCTTTACAAATTGTAAAGAACAATTGACACAATCACAGAAGAAGCCAAGGAAGTTTTCAAAATGAATTCACTTTACAGATGAAAACATTTTTACAACCAAACATTTTATTTTATTTTTGAACATTAAACATTTTGGCAATAGCCATGCAGTGGCTAGAGGAGGTTGCATAAGAGTTAGCAACAGGTGATAATTAAAATTTATGCTGTTTTCCCACCAAGAAGAAACCCACTGGTGGATAATTCTCAAGTGAGTGTGGCTCCCAATAACACAGACATTGAAACATATTTGATATGTTTAAATCAGATGTAATAGATTTCTATTGCCTATGAGGTAATTTGTTTTTCTCATGGAAATATTCCCATCTAATTGGTATTGTTACTTGTGAACTAATATGAAGATTAGTAAGCTATCCCATTTAATTTATTATAATGTTAACTTTGATGAATAAAAGTATATACTATAATGTTTCACAGCAAACATCTAAGGAGCTTTTAGATTGCAGTAAAAACTCCTTAAAAGCAAAGCTGGCTTAAGTGTTTTTAAGATTAATATGATGCATTTTCACCTATTATTGTGCATTATTGCTGAAACATATTCATGTAAAAATATCAAGTCACATGTTTTGACAAGATATTTAAGAGAAAAAAGAAAAGAAAGCAATTTTAAAGTACATAAAGACATATAGTTGTGGCTAAAAATACAAATTGGCCCAAGTAATGAGGTTGGTTGTATATCATAGGCCATGATTAACTCCTTGTATTTATTTCTTCCCTCATTCTCCAGGTTGGTGTATACCATGAAAATCTAAAGTTGAGATAGCCAATTGTCTTTTATGTACAAAAATTTAGTGCTTTTTTAGTGTTAGGATTAAGTGTTAAGGTCAGGATTAGAAAGTCAGATATTTATCTCACAATGAAGATTATAGGAATAGAGCATTAGAAAGTGATAATTAGGTTTAAAATCATGTTTATATTTATTTTAATGATTAGTGGAAGGTCAGCACAGATGATTATATGTTAGTGTTAGGGTTAGCCTAAATGAAAATTAGTGTTTCGAGGTATGGTAACAGTCCAGGTAAAATATGCCTTGTTTTTCTGTTAGGGTTAAGTTAGAGTTAATCGTTGTAGGTTAGAATAGAGACTATGGGTTTGTGTTCAGAGTTAGATGCAAGGTGAGGTTATTGGTATGTTAATGATAAGGGCTTGAGTTTGAATTATGGCTATTTTTAGATTACAGTTAAGTTAAGGATGGAGTTATACAGAGTCTTAGGTTTAGGATTCCCATGGTTTCAGTTTAGGGTTAGAGTTTTGCCTAGGTTTGGCATTTGGGTTAGGTTTATACAAAGTGTTAGGTTTAGAGATGTGGTTTTTGGTCAAAATCTGGGTCATGGTTTGATTACCCTGAGTTATAGTTAGGATTAGGTTCCAGGATTATCATGTTTATTGTATGGGATAAGCTGAGTAGTAGAGTTAAGAGTTAATATTAGGTTTAGGAGGGGCTGGAGAGATGGCTCAGCGGTTAAGAGCACCGTCTGCTCTTCCAGAGGACACGGGTTTGATTTCCAGCACCCACATGGCAGCTAACAACTGTAGTTCCAGTTCTAGGCAAACACCAAGGCAAGCAAATAAATAAAGTTTTAAAAAAAAATAATAGGTTTAGGAATAAATAATAGGACTACGTCTAGTGTAACATGGTTTTTAGGTGTATAGTCACATTTCCAGTTTGGGATTAGGGTCTGGGTTAGCACTACAATTAGTGTTGAAATTCAAGGTGAAGTTAAAAATTAGGATTTGAAATACAGTTAGCTTTGGGGTTAGGATGGCTGAGAGTTAGGGTTTGATTTAGGTTTGCAGATAATGTCGGTTGTGTTGCAGTTAATATTACATGTATCATAAGGTTCTAGGATTAGTGATAGCATTGATTTAGGACTCTGTACTTTTGGGTTATGGTTAAATTTATTTTTCAGGCAACATGGTTATGGCAAATGATTCTATTTTTAGGTTAGTGATATGTTATGATTAAAGTTGTTATGGGTAGGATCATTGTTAAGTTTTGGATTTAAAATTAATATAATGCTTAAAGTAAGGGTTTTGTTTCGGAGATAATGATAGAATTAGGATTAGTACTAGGGACTTTTTTGGGCTATGGTTTAAGTTATGGTTTTGCTTTAGCATTTAGCTGAAGGATATTTTTATTGTTAGGTTCATGACATGGAGGGTTAGGGTTGTTTTATTGTGAAATTTTATGGTTAGGATTAAATTTGTTTAGGTTTTTACCATATTATGTTCAGGTTAAAATTAGTATTAGAATGAGCTTAGTTTTTGCAAACATGTATAGAATTAAAATCCTATTAATGTTAAGATAATGCTAGGGATTACTGTAAATTGTAGGGTTAGAGTTAATATTATGCTATGATTTGGGTTAGTTTTAAGCTTGAAAAATATGTGTTGGTTTAGTTTCTTTTTTTTTCTGGAGCTGAGGATTGAACCCAGGGCTTTGTGCTTGCTAGGCAAATGCTCGTCCACTGAGGTAAATCCCCAACCCCTTGGTTTAGTTTCAATGTTTAGTGTTATGGATATCATTTAGGTCAATATTAGGGTTACATTATAATAGTGTTTGGATTTAGATTGGTGTTAGTTTTCATGATTAATAATAGCAATCCATCAAGCAATGATGATATTTACAAATATGCAATGTAAACTCTTATCGTGTGTGCATTTATATTAGACCAGAGAATGACTCAGCAGAGAAATATGTTTGCCTTCAAAGGACCAACCAACTCCCACAGTTTATCTGACTTTCCCACTCACACTGGATCACACATACTGCTATTTTACCTTTGTAACAGTGGCTGCACTTAAAATCAGTGTTGGGCTTGCTACTCAGGCCATAGTCAGGGGAAAATTCTGTTTGCCCATTGAATGACTCTATTGTTGCTTGTAAAGGTAACTCAAAACAAATCTTTATCTTTCTAATAATTTTCAAGCTCAAAACATTAGCAACTTTCTACCTTTGTCTCTTATTTGATGTCTTGTTAAAAACCTCTTTTCTTTCATACCTAGTAAACTGTAAAAATTCACACTATGCTACTCCTTATAAACTAGTTTCTAGCCCCATACTGCTAAACCCAGACTAATTTTATTTAATTACAGCAAATGCATCATATCTTTACATAGTTAAACAAAATGAACAAATGTATCATATTATTGCCTTGTTAAACAAATATTCCACAACAACATTTCATACAAAAGACTATGTAGCATTATCTTAAAATTTGGAAGTCATCCTCATATGTATATGGAGTTTTCTTTCAGTCTAAAGTATGAGATTAATTCCTATCTCAATACCATTCTGTGAATGTTTTGTGGTGTGAATAATTGTTTGTGTGTCTTTGTGTGTGTGTGTGTGTGTATGTGTGCTACTGTTCCTATAATTAAGCAGTCCCATGGCTAACTGATCCTAAAGGACAAAGTGGTGAAAAAGTGTTTGCAGAAAAAACTTTTTTAATAGTGGTGGGTATAGAACCTAAAAGTTTAGCATGAGATGTGGCCTCAAGCTATGCCCTTTCCTAATTTTGTGTATCTGCTTTTCTGAACCACAGTTTTTTCTTTGTTCTTTGCCTTTCTCCACATG
>PVIH01010363.1:0-23062 GCA_004025045.1 Sigmodon hispidus
TACCATATTGCCCTTTGTATTATTATGTAATTTCTTGCACTGACGTTTGCCCATGGCTTCAGTGGTTCACGATTAGATGGGTCCTGGTCAGTTGTGGCACTTTGGTTTGTGTGTCTCCTGTCACCTCTCTGGTCAGGGTTTGATTCTGTCTTTCAGAGACCCCTGCAGTTGTTGGTTCGCTCAGTTCGAGGTCGCAGTGAGGAGCCTTGCAGATTCCCTCAGCAGCAGGAGCTGTGTGTGTGGCCAGGTGCAGATTTCAGCTGCTCCTGCTCCAGAGTGCGCTGGGATGCTGCAGAGAGCACCGGTCCCGGTGGCGGAACCGGAAGCAATGTGAGCTCAACTCTCCCTCCCAGGCCAGGATACAGGCTCTGAGGCCTGCCGAACCCTCCTCACCTCTGGTCAGGGTTCGAATCCGCCCCTCAGAGACCCCTGCAATTGGTTTGCTCAGTTCACTCAGTTCGGGGTCGCAGTAGGGATCGTTGCAGATTCCCTCAGCAGCAGGAGCTGTGTGTGTGGCCAGGTGCAGAGTTCAGCTGCTCCTGCTCCAGAGTGCGCTGGGACGCTGCAGAGAGCACCGGTCCCGGTGGCGGAACCGGAAGCAATGTGAGCTCAACTCTCCCTCCCAGGCCAGGATACAGGCTCTGAGGCCTGCCGACCCTTCCTCACCTCTGGTCAGGGTTTGAATCCACCCCTCAGAGACCCCTGCAATTGGTTTGCTCAGTTCACTCAGTTCGGGGTTAGGGATCCTTGCAGATTCCCTCAGCAGCAGGAGCTGTGTGTGTGGCCAGGTGCAGAGTTCAGCTGCTCCTGCTCCAGAGTCTAAACATTTTATCATTAAACATACAAATTATATTACTTTTCCTCACCAGAAGTAATATAGTTATTACATATATATAACATACATGTTATACATGTATTACATATATGTACATATTGTATATTATATAATATGTATACATATATTACAATATATGATGGTATTACTATATTACATGTATTACATTATAATTGCATATTATATGCAATATAATATATATTAAGCACATGGAAGCAATAATACTGTAAGCAAGTCTTTACTTTTCAGAAAATAATATTTCTAATTTTTAAAAAATGATTTTTAAAAGTTTATATGGTTATCTACTAATGCAATATCAGTTTAGCTTTAAAACAGATAGTTAAAATTTGCCTATTAAGGTGACTACCAGATTATTTTCTTTAAACAAAAAGTTAATTTTCTGGTTTTCTTTGGTCTTATCTAGGTTTTTGAATATAGTTAGATTCTTATTTTGTGTCACCTGGTGAGAGAATTTAATTAAAAATCTGCCTACATAGCAAAATATCAAAATATCTTTTCTAATCTCTAACTCTTGCTTTTTTTCCTGTTTCCCACTCTGGTTTCCTGCTTGTTAAGGAGCTTTCTGTCATTTTTTTTCTAATTTATGTATTTAGTTTTTAATATGGGTTGTCATATATATGCTTATTTATAATATATGTATTTTACTGATTCTATGAGGCTTTCATAAGGTGTTTGATCATACCTACCTTCCATCAAGCCTTCCAAGACCCACCTCCACAACTTTATATCCTTTCATTTTTAACTCACCAGGAGAAAGAAAACAACAAATAATCTGCACAACTAGTAAAATAACGCCCCAATTATAGAAATTATCAGATTATTTTATTTTCTCTCTTGAAATTTATTTTTTAATTCCATTTAAATTCTTATGGTACATACACACTAGAGTTCCCTCTCCATCCTTTCTCCCCCTCCCTCCCTCCCCTTCCCCCACCCCCACCCAGCCACTCCTCAGAGAGGGTAGAACTCAGGAACTGTGGGCTAACAACTGGGGAACCTATATGGAACTGAACTAGGCCCTCCGAATGTGAATGATAGTTATGTGGCTTGGCCAGTTTGTGGGATCTGTGGCAGGGGGATCTAATTTATCCCTAGTGCATGAACTGGAGTCTTGGAGCCAATTTCCTATGGAAGGATAATTGTTCAACATGACTGCAGAGGGAAGGGGCTTGATTCTGCCTCAACCTGATAGGAAATTTACTTTCAATAATTGCCCTAAATGTAAATGGTCTTAACTTTTCACTTAAAAGATACAAGCTAGCTTACTGGATTAAGATATGAGATGGAAATATTTACTGCCTCCAAGAAACAAACATCACTGAAAAAGAGACTCATACCTGATAATCAAAAGACAAAAGTCAACTTGTCAAATAAACAAAAATTGAAAACAGATTAACACCACTATTATAAGAATAAAGTGTATTTCAAACTAAACAAAATTAGCCAAAATAGACATAATTAAGGCCACTATATCTTAGTAAATGAGATGTAACAACTATACACATATGTGCTCTTAATATTGGAGCCTCTGATTTTATTAGGAGCCTACTTATGACATAAACGGTCAATAGGTCCCAATACAATACTAGTGGGAGATTTTAATGATGTACCCTCATATTTAGTAGGTCATCTAAAGTCAAAATCTTGGTTTGGGTTAATTTGTGAACATCTCCTTTTCCCCACTAGGCTGCTCTCCCCCATCTCCATGCTGTACATTTCTACCACCATTATCCCCCTTTATACTTTCATATTACATGTATTCTATCATCCTCACTATCCTGTTCTTAATGAATTTTCTTCCACTTCATGGACCCTTTATAATTTCCTGGCCTCTCTCTATACCTATTTCTACTCTAATATAAATAACAACCAGAATCTAGGATTCAAGTATGAGATGAAATACTTTTGTTTTTCTGAATCTATGATACATTACTTAATATAATACTTTCTAGTTCCTTCTACTTTCCTTCAAAATTAACTATTTCATTTTTCTTTGTGGATAGATAAAATCCCATTGCACTTCATGACTCTTCAACTGATGGGTACGTGACTGATTCCCTTTCCTTACTGTTGTAAAAAGAGAAGCAATAACCAAGGATATGTAGGAAACTCTAAAATAGGTTGTACATTCCCTGTGTACACCTAGGAATGGTATTCCTGGGTAACAGATTGAACCATTTTAAGGTTCAATTTTAAGGTTTTTTCAGACACCTCCACTCCATTTTCCATAGTAGGACACCTTATCTTTGACAATGATGTGAAAACGCACTAGAAAATATGTCTCTTTAAAAATTGTGGCTGAGAAAATTCATTATCTATATTTAGAATAGCAAAACTAAACTATCATTTACCCTGCTTAAAAGAAATCTTCCATATTAAATAGATTGAACACTTTCATGGAAGAGGGAAAAAAATCTCTGAATGTACTAGGATAACATAGGGAAAACATTTCAAGGCATAAACAAAGACTTTGTGAAAAGGACTCCAGTAGTACAGAAATGAATCTGGAGAGCTGAGAAATATGATTGAATTAAAAAGTTTCAACACAACAAAAGAAATAAGACAACTTATAAAATGGAAGAAAATATTTGAAAACTACATTAAAAAGAATTTAATATCTAGAATCTATTAAGAACCCCAGAAATCTATAAAAGATTCCCTAATTAAACATCAGACTAAATTCTAAATACCAGTCTAAATTCTAAAATGGATTATGAGCTAAATAGACAGTTCTGAAAAGATGAAACACAAATAGGCAATAAATATTTCTAAGACTACCCAATACTCTCAGCCATCAGGAAAACAAAAATTGAAAGGATATTGAGATTCCATTTCGGTGCAGTCAGAACTGCTGACATGGAGGTAAACAACAACAGGATGAGGATGTTGGGGGGAAGAGCATCCTCAGATAGTTCTAGTGGGAATGTAAATGTCTCCAGTCGCTATGGAAACATACTAGAAGTTCTTCAAACTATGTAAAGAACAACTGTCATGTGATACAGCTTTTTTAAATTAATTTTTTTATTATCAATAAAGTCATATTTTTATCCGTGTATATTCTTGTTCAAACTCCCTTCCCCCTCCCACCCCTTCCATTAACTTTCTCTTCTCCACATCTCTTTATCTCCTCCCCAGCAAGGGCAGAAGGTTCCAAGGTCCAAATATGGCTTAGTTCAGCATCCACTCCTAGCAGATCCAGTTTCCTTACCCCAGCATAAAGACTGAGTCAGGTGTTCCTCTTGAGGGAGTGGGATCCAAGGTGCTAGTCCAGGGTGTTTCAGATCCCAAGCTGTTCATGTGGTTTGCAGCTTGGACATGGTTTGCTTTTTGTTTTTTTGTTTAGAGTCCACTAATGAGTAAGTACATCCCCTGCTTATCTTTCTGGGTTTGTGATACCTCACTCAGGAGGATATTCTCCAAATCCATCCGTTCGCCTGAAAATTTGAGAATATCAGTTTTTGTTACTGCTGAGTAGTACTCCATTGTGTAGATGTACCACAGTTTGTCAATCCACTCTTCAGTTGAGGGGCATCTAGGTTGTTTCCAGGTTCTTGGTAATACTAATAATGCTGCTATAAACATAGTTGAGCTAATGCCTTTGGAGTGTGGATGTGCAACTTTAGGTTATATGCCCAATAGTGGTATTGCTGGATCCTTGGGGAGATTGATTCCCAGATTTCTGAGAAACCACCATACTGTATTCCAGAGTGGCTGAACAAGCTTACACTCCCACCAACAATGGAGGAGTGTTCCCATTGCTTCACATTTTTTTCCAGCATAGGCGGTCATCTGTATCTTTTATCTTAGCCAACCTGACAGGTATAAGGTGGTATCTCAAAGTTGTTTTGATTTGCATTTCTCTGATGGATAAAGATGTTGAGCATTTTTTCAAGTGCCTTTCAGCCATTCATGATTCTTCTGCTGAGAATTCCCTTTTTAGTTCTGAACCCCATTTTTTGATTGGGTTTACAAGGTTTTGGGCTCCACTTTCTTGAGTTCTCTATATATTTTAGAGATCAGTCCTCTATCACTTGTAGGATTCGTGAAAATCTTTTTTTTCATTCTGTAGGCTGTCATTTTGTCCTATTGACAGTGTCCTTGGCTTTACAAAAGCTTCTCAGTTTCAGGAGGTCCCATTTATTGATTGTTGTTCTTAGTGTCTGTGCCACTGGTGTTATATTTAGGAAGTTGTCACCTGTGCCAATTCGTAGAAGTGTATTTCCCACTTTCTTTCTACCAAGTTCAAAGTGGCTGGGTTTATGTTGAGGTCTTTGATCCACTTAGATTTGAGTTTTGTGCAGGCCGAGAAGTTATAAAGAATTTTAAAGCAAGGTTTGATGCTGGCTTTGTGGTATGGATGATAGTTACATAAACTTGCCTCAATCTCTCATGTCTTAACCTCCCTCGTGCTGAGATTTCTGGGACAACCTATGCTGGAGAGGGTGCGGAGCAAGGGGAACAGTCCTCCATTGTTGGTGGAAGTGTAAGCTTGTTCAGCCACTCTAGAATGCAGTATGGCAGTTTCTCAGAAAACTGAGAATCAATCTCCCCAAGGACCCAGCAATACCACTTCTGGGTGTATACCCTAAAGATGCACAGTCACACTCCAAAGGCATTAGCTCAACTATGTTCATAGCAGCATTATTTGTAATAGCAAGAACCTGGAAACAACCTAGATGCCCCTCAACTGAAGAATGGTGTAACAAACTGTGGTACAACTACACAATGGAGTACTACTCAGCAGTAAGAAAAAATGATATCCTCAAAATGCAGGCAAATGGATGGATTTGGAGAATCCTCCTGAGCGAGGTATCACAAATCCAGGAAGATAAGCAGGGGATATACTCACTCATTAGTGGTCTCTAAACAAAAAAAAAAAGGGGTGAGGTGAAGCAAAGCATGCCCAAGCTGCAAACCACAACCACTGAACAGCTTGGGATCAGAAACACCTTGGACTGACACCTTGGATCCCACTCCTTCTAGAAGAACACCTGACTCAGCCTTTATGTTGAGGGGAGAAAACTGGATTTGCCAGGAGTGGAGGCTGAATTAAGCAATATTGGGACCTTGGGACCTTGGGGCCTTGGGACTGCCTACCCATGGCGGGGATGGGGATATGTGGAGAAGAGAGAATGACTGATGTGGTGGGAGGGGAAAGGGACCTTGAGTAAGGATATACAAGGGTAGAAAATGTGACTTCTCTATTCATAATAATAAAACAAAAACATAACATAACACAACAACAACAACAAAAAACTTCTTAGCCTGAAGAGAAGTCTCAGCAGTTAAGAGCACTGACTGTTCTTCTGGAGGACCTGAGTTAGATTCCCAGCATCCACATGGCAGCTAACAACTGTCTGTAATCCAAGATCTGACATCCTTACATAGTTATACATGCAATCAAAACATCAATTCACATAAAGATAAAAATAAATATTTAAAAAAATAAAATAAATGTTTTTACAAATTCTCTTCAACTACTTGAATGGGGTTTATAGTCTTTCCTATATTATGGATTGAGTTCAAGGCCAGCCTCAGCTATGTGGTAAGTTTGAGTAATGCTGGGCCATATAAGATCCTGCCAGAAAGAACTTTTAAAATGAATGAATGAGGAGGGAAAAAGTGGGGGAGGGAAGGAAAGAAGTAGAAAAGGAAAGAGAAAGAAATTAAAAGAAACAAAAACCATAAGGTCTAAAACCAATGTAGGATCTGTGTATGCTGTCCCAATTCATTTGAGTTTATATGTTCATCAATCCTTGTTTCTTTGGTGTTCTCCATCCCCTATGGCTCTTATACTCTTTCCATCTCATCTTGCATAGGTTTCCCTGGACTCTAAGAAGAGAGAGGTAATGATGACATTCTGTTAAGGGCTGAGTGCTATAAGGTCTCTGCCTCCCTGAATATTATCTGGCTGTGGATCTCTGTATTTGTTCTGATCTACTGCTATAGAAAGAACCTCTAATGATGGCTAAGTAAAGCACTGATCTATGAGTATAACATAATTTCATTAGGAGTTATTTTATTGCTACATTTCTTCAGTAAATCAGTAGTATTTTGTTTTATCCTATGTTCCTGTTTGTCAAGTCTCAGGTTCTTGCTCACACAAGTAGCATCTGGTATGGTTTCCATTTTTATGGAGTGGGCCTTAGGTCAACTCAGATAGTAGTTGGTTACTCACACAAGTTTGTGCCACTACTACACAAACATAGTTTGTAGGGTAAACACCTTTGTAGTTGTGTTGGTATTTATATTTCTCCTTTATTAGCATGCAGAGTTCCTTCTGGTACAAAAGACATGAGCCCATGGGGTGAAGACTCTTTGGAGACATGAGTTTAACTTTGCCATGTCAATGATTTCAGTATGTTCTATCTCTCACAATGGGGCCTTGCCATCACTTAATGGAGAACAACCTAGAAACATGGCAATATCTGGGGGTTGCTTGGGGGTAATCAGGTAACCTTTTCTCTCAATAACTTAATTAGTTGTAACCCTTTCCCAGTACTGGAAGCTTCATTTGGTGATAAGAGATGTCCATTTGGGGCTCTGGCTTCCCCATTATTTGGCAATTTCAAGTAGATCACACTTACACATGTATATATGTATGTATGTATTATGTATGTATGTATATTATAAAGCTTCTGCGATATTAGGTTTCCATACTATCCCTCAGTTGGCTCTTAATTTTTGCTGTCTCTCCCCATATTCTCTCACTCATTCCCTTTTTCTGTCCCCCTTACTACTTGATCCATTACCCCCTCATCGATTCATTGTTGTGAAATATTAGTTAAAGATGTGTTACACTTATTTATATTGTAGATGCAAAGATGTGTTGCATGCTTTTATGTTGTATCAGTTTAACTCTATATAGCTATGTTACTTTACCTTTCTAAAAACACTTGATTGATCTAACAAAGAGGTGAACAGCCAACAGCAAGGCAGGGAAAAACAATAAATGAAGCTGCCAAACAGAGGGAATAATAGAAAGAGAAGTTTGGGAAGAGAAAATTGAGGAGTTAAAAAAAAGAGAGGAGAAGAAAACATCAGGGACTAGCCACTCAGCTACACAGCAAGTCACAGAGTAAGAAGTAAAACACAGTTAGGAAAAGCTGGCTAGAAATAAGAAAAGCTAAGGTTGCGCATTCATAAGTAATAAGACTCTGTGTATTTATTTGGATAAATAAACTGAGTTGTTTGTTGTCTTGATATGTAGATTTTTGTTTCTTAATACTTTGAATATTAACCTTCTATCAGATGTAAAATTTGTAGAACCTTTTCTCCATTCTGTAGGCTGCCACTTTTTCATAAGATATTCAATCACACTGTAAACCCTGATTTTGCCTTTGTGTTAATTAAATAATATCAATGTTGAGTCAGGAGGTGGAGCCAGTAATTAGTTGACAAAAAGAAATCATAAAGAGTCAAAAGAGTCTGGAAGATAGATATAGTGATACAAAGGAAATCGTAGAGAGGGACTACTAGAAGTGTGGTCATCTTTTTTGGTTTGGCAGCACATAAGGACACTCTCAGCCTGGGACAGCTGTAAAGAAGGAAGGTTAGCTAGTTTCTCCTCAGCCTCTCTAAAGTTAGCAGGTTTTCACCCTAGCCTCTGATTCCCAAGTCTTACTGAAAAATAGAACAAAAAGATTTAGTTAAAAACTACATTTGGTGTCATTGGTAGGAGGTAAATCCAGTGAGGATATAAAATAGCTACCTCAAAAGAAAGCTAGTAGCTGTGGAGCTGAAATTACTGGTTGAAACAGTAGTAGATTCAGGCGTAGCTACTGTGATGACAGAAAAACATTTTGGTGTCCAACCTGGAGGCATAGATATTTAAACTTAGGACCTGTAAGCAGTTGGCTTGCTACTTGGCTGGAAAATAAATAAGAATGCCACCATAGCACTGAACCAGCAACTTCCCAGAGTGGGTGTGTAGGTATAGTTGGCAAGAGGCTGGGCTCTCACAGAAAGGCAGAAGGACCATTTTCTTGGAGCCACAGTGAGCAGATGTTAAAGTCTCTCTGGAAGCTTTGTAGCTGTATATGAGAGCCTCTTCTTGTTGAGAAGGTTGGACAGATGGCGTTAAGGCTTGGTTCAAGCTGTCAGAAAAGGCTGAGGGCATGTAGAGAGCCAGGTCTAAAAACAACAACAGCAACAAAAAACTTTGACAAGGTATAGTATATTTTAAAATGTGCCAAAGTAATAAAAAAAAATGGGTAAAGATGATCATAGAAAAAATAAGTAATTTAAAGAAAGAGTAAACTAATATAAAAAAATCCATGTAAGGCTGAGAAGTATTTATTATAATACAGGTTGTTTAACTTTAAAATTTTTACATGCTAATGAAGAAAAAAGTGACAGCTGCTGAGAGACATTGTATTGTGGGAAAAAAAAACTGCTGAATTAAACCAGCTTATATCTTTTAATAATGTTTTGACTTTAGAATGAAAGTCAGGAAGTATGTTGTGTTGGGGGAGAGGTTATGCCTTTGTTTCCACAAGAAACAAAAGTTATGAACTTTGTCAAAATAAATGAGGATTCAATTTGACTGGAGGACAACCTTTGAAAATATTGGATACAGCCATAAATGAAGAAACCAAGAAAAACTACAATACAGATACTCTTGACAGGAAAAGTTGTTCTTCTATACAGCTCTGCAACTGGATAAGATATGATTATTCTGGCTTGCTACATATTCCCCATGACTTATTCTTATATGGCATTCTTTCATGTAGCTAGGGTAGAGATTGATATTATAGTTTGATCATGTAGCCTAAATGAACTTATAAAGTTGACATGTCTTTGTGTTAACGCAGCTATATATGTTTCCTTTAAAAGACTGTTTAAAAAAAATAAAGAACCAGGCACCAATGAAGAGAAGTATCTCAACTGATCTAACCTCTCAGAATGCCTCTGTTGCCATTTCCTCAAAAATCTGCATTCAAAACAACTTCAAAGCTGCTAGCTGAAATAGCCAAGCCTCACAGACTACTCCAGCCAGGACTTCTGATAAGCCCATCACAAAACCACTAGACAACAAATGACAAGCTAGCTCTCCTAGGACTTGACTATTATCCCAAATTTCTCAGGGTCCCCTAAATATGCCATCACCCCCAGACAACAGGAAGCAAATTTAAGAACATGACACCACATTATTGAAAGGTAGAGTGACAGGCTTTTTGCATTCAGTGGGTTAAAGATATTTGTTGTTATTTAGAATGGGTGGTTGCAGGTTGTTATTAATCATAGTCAGAGAGAAAGCCATGTAAGGGAGGTTAGATTCAAGAATATCTTTATGAAAAGAATAAGGGGGTATATAGGAATGATAGGATATAGAAATAAAAATAAATTATTAAGTTAAATTTTTAAACTAAAAATCAATTACTAATCTCAAATATTTTACATTGGTATGGATTTTTGTATATTGACATAAATTTAAGGTTATTTTTGTTACATCTTACTGTAAGATAGTGTACCTATGCAACTCATCTAAAAATGTAATATGAAAATCTAGTCCTACTATTACTACTATTACTACAAACTGTTTAAGATAATTAAGAAATGCAGGTTAGTTACTCCTCTATAACAATAAAACTTGTAATTATGTTAAGTACGTTTACAAAGTTAAATAGAGATATATTTTAGATATGTGGTCTCCAAATACTTGAGATCTAATGAATATAGCCTTTAATATGTTTTAATAACATAAGGGTTTTTATAATGATGAGATGCTTCTGCTCCCAACAGCACTAATCTACTTCAGAGAAGATGATGGACATCACATAATCTCCATTTGGAGTTGGCTTTCAATGTGGCAAAGAAACTGTCCTTGCCTCAACTGCTGAGACTATGTTGTGCATAATAAACAAATAGGACACAAAGGAAGTTGACTGCCAAACTTGGCCATACAATGTAGGTCAGTCTTTCAAAAACTACTGCTTCACAGAAAAGTCTGTCAGATGTTACAGGCCTGTAGGCCAAAGAGGGATGTCCCAAAATTGTAAAGAAGAGGAACCTTGGGTGACTTTCCAGGCAGCCAGCTGGCTCTGTCATTTCTATAGATTTGGAAATTACTTCCTCTGTACTTCCTGTTTACTTGGGTATTATTTTATCCTTCTCAGGTCTCTGATGGGGTTCAAAATTAAGTTATTCTAGTTTTATAGCATCCCTTGTTACCAAATTCAGAAAAGAAAATCATAAAAAAATGTAAAAGTTATAAAAATTGAGAGACATAGGAGATTAAGTTTTTTTGATTAAGAAAATGTTTTAAGGTCTAAAAATATATTTTTTTTTTAGGTTGGGAGTACAAGTTAAGATAGAAAGTGATTTAGGTACAAAGTTTTGGACTAACCAAGATAAGGAAGATAATAAAATACTTTCTTAGAATCTGCCAAATACAAATAAACTGAACATTGTGAATGTAATTCTTCCTGATAGTTGTTCATATTGTATATAATTTTATTGTGTTAGCATTTCCTTTCTAAATAGACAAAAAAGGGGGAAATGTTGCAGGATATTTGATCACACTGGGTGAAGATGTGTCTCTCTTTTTCCTCGCCTGCCTAAAGCACCTTATGAATGGTTTAATAAAGAGTTAACAGCCAATATAGGCAGGAGAGGACAGGCAGGACTTCTGGACAGTGATAAGAACTCTAAGAAGAATCTGAGACAGGAGATTTATCAGTCAGATGCAAAGGAAGTCAGACTTACGGTACTGAGGAGAGGTAATACAGCATGTGGCAGAATGTAGATGAATATAAACAGCTTAATTTAAGTTTTAAGAAATAGTCTGGAACAAGTCTAAGCTAAGGCCAAGCTTTCATAATTAATAAGAAGTCTCAATATCATTACCTAGAAGCTGGTGGTCCAAAGAAAGCTCAGTTATATTTGTCTAAATGATGGCGTCTTTTGCTATGGAGAAGCTTTTCAGTTTCCTGAAATCCCATTTATAAATTATTAATCTTAGTGCCTGCGCTACAAGTGTTCTGTTCAAAAAGTCTTTTTCTGTTCCAATGAGTTCAAGGCTATTCTCCCGTTTATCTGCTATCAGGTTCTGTGTGTCTGGTTTTATATTGATGACTTTGAAAGTTAGGTTTTGCATAGCATGATAAATATGAATCTATTTAGATTCTTCTACATGCAGCCATCCAGTTAGACCAGCACCATTTTTGAAGAGGTTGTCTTTTATCCAGTGTGTATTTCTGGCTTCTTTATCCAAAATCAGAATTGGGTTCCCATAGGTATGTGAATTTATGTGTGGGTCTCAAATTTTATTCCATTGATCAATGTATCTGTTTTGTGCCAATACCATGTTATAGATTTATAGTACAATTTGTGGTCAGTGATGGTTTTATCTCCAGCAGTTCTTTTATTATTTTGGATTTTTTTCGCTATCCTGTCTTTTTGTGTTTTTATTTGAAGCTGGAAATTTTTTCCAAGACCTATAAAAAATTATGATTGGGGTTGCATTAAATCTATAGATTGATTGCTTTTAGTAGGATGGCCATTTTTTCCTTTATTAATCCTACTCATTGATGAGCACAGAAGTTCATCTCATCATCTGATACCTTCTTTAATTTTGTGTTTTCAATGCTTTTTCTCTTTAAAGTTTTTACCATACAAATGATTTGTTTGGTTGGTTAAAGTTACCACAAGATAGTCTATATTATTTAAGACTACTGTAAAAGGTGAGTTTTCCATGATTTCTTTTTAAATATTTATTGTTAGTATATAGAAAGGTTATTGACTTTTGTAAGTTAACATTGTATCTAGCTTTTTTGCTGAAATTTTTCATCAGTTGTAGGAGTTTTCCAGTGGAATTTTTAAGGTCATTTATATACACTATCATATCATCTGAAATAAGGAAACTTTGACTCATTCCTTTCTAACTTATATTATCTTGATCTCTTTCTATTGTCTGACTTCAATTACTATACTGAATAGATATGGAGAACATGGGCAACCTTGTCTTGTTCCTAATTTTTGTGAAATTCCTTTGAGTTTCTCTACATTCAAATTGATGATGGCCTTAGCCTTGCTGTAAATTACCTTTCCTATATTGAAGCATGTTCCCTGTATCTTAAAATTTACAGGATCATTGTCATAAAGGAGTGTTGAATTTTGCCAAAGACCTTTCTACCTCTTTCTTATGAGATGATCATGTGGTTTTGCCTTTCTGTTTGTTTATATTATAGATTATATTTATCTGTTTACATATGCTGAAACATCCCTGAATCTCAGGGATAAAGCTTATTTGATCATGGTAAATAATCTTTTTGATGTGTCCTTGGATTCTGTTTTAAGTATTTTATTGATTGTTTACCTGTACCACTGTGGGACTTGAACTGGTTGTCCTGATATGCAATTCTCTGGGTAAAACGCAGTTATGGCAGAGACTGATCAAATTCTGTGCAGATATTAATGAAAATGTGGTTGGAAATGTTTTCTGAAGTGTAACATGAAAGCCCTTGTCAGAATCCTTAGCAGCTGGGTCATTATCTCAGTATGATAAGATTACAAGCAATTTCTATTTCCATCTTTGTGCTTTTCTTAATTTTTAAAATTTCAATGACTAAATTGCATTTATGACAATAAAAGAAACAATTACATACCTTAAGAAGTTGAAAAGAGCAACATGCAAACATGTTGCATACAATTAACCAGACTCTAAAGTAAGTAAGTATACACATAAAACTGTATTTAGGGAAAGCATCCAAATAAGCCTAAACACATCACCAATCATTCCTGAGTAAAAAAAAAAAAAAAATGATCTGTCATTTTTGTTATTTTCTAGCTTTATAATAATGAACATGTGGTACTTCCATTAGAATACCAGTTAATTCTATTTGAGCATAAAACTGCAAGCAAATTTACCTTAGTGGCTTGGAAAACAAGGCTTTGTTTTCCTTCTTGCCTAAAATAAACTTTAAATTTACTGCAAATGACTTCCTGTTCAAACTGTAAAATGAAGAGAGCAAGCCGAAGGAAAAGGAGGGGGCTATCACTGGATAAGAGGATGGAAACTGTGTGTTGCTGTCATTTCCAACCTCTTCTAGGCTTTCAGAACTGCCCAGCAACCCTTGTAATTGTCTCTCCTCAGCTCCTTTTGCAACACTCTATGTGGGTATTGTAAACTCTTCCCCTCTCTCATCAAGTTCTAGTCCTAGCCCGCTCCCTCCCTGCAGATGATTTTGCTTCACCAAGAAACAAATGTCATACAATGAAAACGTTCTTTCTCCAGGAATTGCCACCAAGCACATCCATATCTTACAAGTTTTTGTATTGGTTTTCACTAGTTTTTAAAGCATGCAAAGTAATAGTCTTTATTATAATATTTTCATACATCTTTTGCTTTTCATTGTTTCCCTTCCCTGTTCCTCTTGGTCCTTTCCTCTATCATTGCCTTCTGTTTTCATGTCCCTTGTGGTTCATTGTTCCTCCATTTTTCCCTCACTCTGGCCCTTTAAGAACTCTTGGTCCTCCCACTTCCTAAATATAACACAAGTGGCACAGACACTAAGAACAACCATCAATAAGTGGGATCTCCTGAAGCTAAGAAGCTTCTGTAAAGCCAAAGACACTGTCAATAGGACAAAATGACAGCCTACAGAATGGGAAAAGATTTTCACCAACCCTACAAGTGACAGAGGACTGTTCTTTAAAATATATAAAGAACTCAAGAAACTAGAGCCCAAAAATCTAAATAACACAGCTAAAAAAAAAATGTGGTTCAGAGATAAAAAGGATTAAAAAGATAAGAATTGTCAGCAGAATTACAAATGGATGAAAGGCACTTAAAAATTGTTCAGCATCTTTAGCCATCAGAGAAATGCAAATCAGAACAACCTAGAGATACCACCTTCCACCTGTCAGAATGGCTAAGATCAAAAACATAGATGATAACCTATGCTGGAGATGATGTACAGCAAGGGGACTACTCCTCCATTGTTGGTGTGAGTATTAACTCATATAGCCACTCTGGAACTCAGTATGGTGGTTCCTTAGAAAACTGGGAAATCAATCTCCTCAAGGGTCCAGAAATACCACTATAGGGCATATACCCAAAGGATACACATCAGTACACCAAAGGCATTAGCTGAACTATGTTCATAGCAGCATTATTTATAATAGCAAGAACCTGGAAACGACCTAGATGTCCCTCAACTGAAAAATGGCTTAACAAACTGTGATACATCTACACAATGGAGTACTTAATATTCAGCAGTTAAAAAAAAATGACATCCTAAAATTTGTAAGCAAATGGATGAATTTGGAGAATATCCTCCTGAGCGAGGTATAACAAGACCAGAAAGATAGTCACAGGATGTACTCACTCATATTTTTTTCTTTAGACAAAAAGCAAAAAATATGCAAGGTGCAAAACACAACCCCTGAACATCTTGGGATTAGAATGAACTTAAGAGGGACATCCAGGGATTCCCCTAGGAAGAGAAACTAGAGATCTCATTATCAATTTAGGACCATAATAGGTAGCAACCAAGGATAGTGGGAACAAATCATGAGAGAAGGAGATAGTTGAGTGAGAGGAGCAACACAGAGGGAGAAAAAAAAAAGATGGATATCTTGATAGAGGAAGCCAATGCAGGGTGGTAAAGAGACTAAGTACTCAGGAACCCACAGGATGTCCCTGGATAGATCCCCAACCAGTAATGGAGGAGGTGCCTAAATGGGACTTTGGCTCTAATCAAATGAATAACCACCCTAAGTGTCATCACAGAACCTTCAACCAACAATGAATGGAGGTAGAGGCAGAGATCCATGGATGAGCACTCACCAGAGCTCCCCTTACAGCTGGAGAGTGAGGAAGAATTGTCTATATGACCAAGGAGATAGGGAATATGAGTAGGAGTCCAATAGAGATGGCTGCCTGAAGCTCTGGGGAGCACACCGAATCAAGAACAGCTCCTGGAGAACCATGGAAAAAGATCAAGGCCCTCTAAGGTTAGGCAACTGTCCACTGGCTTGGACAGTATGTAGATCTTCAAGGGGTGGGATCAGACTGTGTTCCTGTAAATAGGCTGGCACCTTGAAGCCCATTCCTGAAGAGGAGTGCCTAACCCAGCCTTGATATTAGGATGAGAAAATTGTACCTGCCTGGAGTGGATGCACCATGCTGAGCTGGCCCACTTTGGGACTTCCTGCCGTTTTGGGGGAGGGGATCTGGGAATGGGGTAGGTGGAGGCTGAAGGTAGAGTGGGAGGGGTTGGGAAGAGGGAAGGATGGGTGAGCAGGGAGATACATGGAAAAAGGACCTTTTTAAAAATATCTATATAAATAAAATTTTTAAAGAATAAAAAATAAGTAAGTAATAACTCTTGGTCCTCTTTGACTATTTACACACACACACACACACACACACACACACACACATACATACACAAATGTAGAATTCACATTACAAAAAAGAAATAAAATGCACATCATTTGTCTCTTTCAGTCTGGCTTATTTTGCTTAACCCAATTATTTTCATTTTTCTACACTCATAATCTATTTTTTCTTCATGAATAAATAAAATTCTACTCTCTGTATACACATAATCTTTATCCATTAATCTGCAGATATAAATCTAGACTAGTTCTACTTAATAGCGAATCTACTATTAGTGAATAGTTCAGAAATAAACATAAGCTTTGAAGTATCTCTGGTAGAATGTAAGAATCCATTGGCTACACATAAATGATTAAGTATCTGAAAAAGTGTTCAACATCCTTAGCCATCAAAATCAAATTACTCTCACTTTAGTCAGCATGGTGACCACTAAGAAAATGAACAACAAAAAAATGCTAGCAAGAATATGGGAACCATGTCCATTGTGGAGAAAAAATGTAAACTGGTTCAACCACTATGGAAACCAGTACAGAAGTCTCATCAAAAATTAAATCAGAATTATCACATGGTCAAACTGTGACATATCTTAAACTATTAAACCAAGTATTTGTCATGAAGAGGGGTGTACACTTCTTTCCAACAGTAACATCTTTTTATGCACCAGGGTCCATGTTTGTACCTTCCCTGGGTTGTTATTTTAGTTTCTTCCACTGCAACGACACTCATCCTCTGTAGTATCTTTGAGTACTTCTTCCTTTTATGGTTCTGTCTTCTTTACTTTTCTCCTCCTTTCTGTTTTTTAGCTTTTCTTTACTTTTTCCAGCATAAAGCATTTGGTCTTGGCTTAGAGCATATATGCTTATATAACAAAGGTGGTCTTAAGCTGGTCAGTTGTGGTACATGCCTTAGATCTCAACACTCAGGAGATAGAAGCAGGCAGATCGCTGAGTTCAAGATCGACATGATCTACAGAGTGAGTTCCAGGATAGCAAGGGCTAAACATACATAGTGACATACTGTCTTGAAGAAAACAAAGCAAGACAAACAGAAAAGCTGTTCTAAGACTTTCCTACAGCTTATACAGCCCCTACCTCCAAGTTCCTGAAATGAGATGTATATTTACAAAATTGAGGCAAGCTCAAACCAGACAAAATCCCATCATGAATCAGAAAGGTGGACATGAAGTCTCCAGCCAATCTAAGGAACTTTTGGCAATTGTTCTTCTGAGAGAGGGAGAATCTGACTTCAATAAAGGTGTTGACTCTGGTTGGTTGACCATGCTCCAATTGAAAGGCACACATCCATAAATACATGATTATCACAAACTGAACTTGGGGTGGGGGTAATAATACACAACATTGAGTAGGTAGGGAAGTGGGTGGATCTTAGAGGAGTTAGAAAAGAGGAACAAATACGACCAAAACACATTCTACAAAATTTGCAAAGAACTAATAAAAATGAAAGAAAGTTACTTATTAAAAGAAAGCTTTCTGGATGGCCCTAGTAAGAACCAATTATTTGGGGAAAATTACTAGAACTTCTGAAGATAGAAAAATAAAACAAACTGTAGACAAAAATCATTTCATTTATAAATATTGATCGCCTGTTTTTAATCTAAAGTTAACCAAAAAAGTAAGAAAATATTCTTTTGTTCATCTCAGTGAATACTTGGTTTTTTCCATTATTCATTAATTAAAAAGACACAATATTTATTTTATATAGTCACCCAACAGATATATGACTTCAAAAAACAAACATCTCAATGGTTGAATGTCAATGATCTTGTTGATATTTCAAAGAAACACTAACAGAGTATATAAAAGCCATTAAAGGCAGACTAATAAATCTGCAAATGTTGTTCTGTCTCACTTGAATAATTCTTCATTAGCTATCACAGAGATTTAAAAAAAGTTAGTCTCCACATTGTAGCCATGGTTATACCATAACATGTATCAGGTTTTTGTTTCTCTTCTCAGTCTGTTTGTCCCCCTCCCTTATTCCCTATCTCATACAGGAAAAATCCCAAGTCCTTGTGGAGATATTCAGTATCCTACAGGATGTCACTCCTCACTACATCTGTGCCTTCATCTGCAACTACTATATCCCTCCAGACTCCCTCTATCCCATCTCTTCACATACTTAGCAGGTACACACGTTTTATGTGTTGTCTTTACTCAGGACAATTTCCCCATCTGTTTAAACGTGGTATCTTTCTCTCTTCAATCAGAAAAACTGATGTCTTTTCTGAGAAGTCCTCTTATACTGTTTATAAGTATTCTCCATTCTGCCTTAATTTTTTTTCTATTGCATTTATTACTACTTGTCATATTCTATTTTTTCTCACCTCATTTTCTAATGCCTGGCATTCAGTTCACTGTTATACATTTTCATCTACCAAAGTGCTTAGCATAAAGCATGAGGTGCATACCTATTATCCCAGCAAGGCAAGATCAGGTGTTCATGGTCATTTTCGACTAGTTTCAGGCTAGTGTGAACTACACAGTTCCCTACCTCATTCCTGTGCCTATACAAAAAAAGAAACAAAATACACAGTATACATTAGGGGCTTAATAAATATTTATCAGATGGCTAGCTCATCAAAGATTAAAGATTAAAAGGCCATCAAGGCAAGCTAATGTGGTCTACATTTATCTGAATTACACCTTGTGCAAGAAAGAAATGTCCAAATGGCAAAGGAGTTTCAAGAAGGAAATAAAGCATTCCACACATGAGGCAAATTGCACAAGGCAAATCAGAGGAAAAGCAGGAAAATATTTTACAAATCAATGTTGAGAAGGCAGGAATCTCTACTGCCTTGAGTGCCTCCCATTAAACACAACATTTTCATCCTCTGAATCATCATTAGTGACTTCTTCACTAACACTTTGGAATATCTAGAGGTTTTTTTTACCTTCTTTTTTTTTCAGGTAAAATTTGGAATGTTCAATGAAATTTGCTGTAAAAAAAAAATCTTCCCTTTATCATTACAAAATGCATCCCAGAATTCTTAGTGATATATTTATATTTCCTATATTTAAATCTAGTGTTTCTGATATTAATACAGCCAGTCAGCTTTTCTCTTTTGCTGCTGCTGTTGTTCATTGCCATTTGCATGAGTTCTTCCTATGTATTTATGGCTACTCAGTGGGTATTTGCCCTTTTCTCTTGACCTATTTATTTTCCCCATATGGACTGCTTAATGTAAATAAATTGCACAGTTTTTCTTGTAATTACTTTAGTTCACTCATATTTCTCTCAGTACCATTTTCTACTCCTAAAACTCCATTTATCCTTGGAGGAAGAAATGAGGGATGGGTTAGGAAGGCTGGAGGAGCAGAAAGATGGATGAGAGGGGAAATCTATGCTTGTAAAATGAACAAAAAGGATATGTTAAATAAAATGTCCAGTTTTTAATATAAGACATTGTCCTTTTCAGATCCAAAATGGGTATCTGATTCTTTTATATAAGTTCCTATTGCTAGAATGAGGTTTTCCTTCCTACACTTGTGCAGTTATTAGATACATATTTTCTTTTATCAAATATATTTATAGTAGTATTTGAGCAATTTTGTTTGCTCATTCTAATATCCCTGTAATGTGTTTCTGTGTATTATTTCTTCATGCCATGAGGGATGGTCTTTCTGAACTCTGAGAATGCATTTCTACCATATTTCTTGGCCTATGGTAAGACAGTTTACAGCAGGGGCAGCTGGGGAAAGAGAAGGAGGAAGAGGGAGGGAGGGAGGGAAGGAAGGAGGGGAGTAGGGAGGGAGAAGAGAGTTGGAGTCAGGACAGACACTGCCAGCTGCTAGGGGAGCAAGATGTAATGAAATTCAGGTAAGCCATCAACCACATGGCAAAGCATAGATTAGTAGAAATGGGTTGAGTCAAGATGCAAGAGTTAGCAAGAAGCCTGAGCCATGGGCCAAACAGCTTGTAATTAATACAAGCCTCTGTGTGTTTATGTGGGACCAAGCAGCTGCACGACACAGGAAAACATCCAGCTACACTGCTTGTTCATCTTGACTTATGGTCCTTATGTTTTGGAGTTAATATACACCACCTGCCCACCAAGTTTCAAGTATTGAAGGTGTCCAACTGTTGGCACTATTAAAAAGTGGTGGAAAGTATGGGAGGTAGAACCTGGCTGGAAGAGGTAGGGCAGGGTAGCCTTGGCTTTAAAGAATATGTAGACAACCCCACACACTGCTGCTTCCTGGCTGCCAAGAGTCCAGCTGCATTTCTCCGGATCCCTCTTCCACTGGGATAGTCTTCCATCACTAGACATACAGAGGCACGGAGCTACAGCTGGAAACTTGGGAAACCATGAGCCAAAATAATTATTTTAAGTTGACTTTCTGGAATATCTTACCGTGCTACAGGACATTTGATTACACTGTAAACCATGCGTTTGCATTATTTACTGTAAAAATTTGTTTCTACTCATGCATAGTATAGCTCAGCTCTAGCACACACCTTTAATCCAAGAGCTTTCTGTTTGAATATTGTAAACAGGATTAAATAAAGTCAACTATAGGTCAATAGAGCAAACAACTATTGACAAGAAGTGAAAATGGAATTATTAAGAAAAAATCATGGAGAGTAAGAGGGATACAGTAGTAGGATGGATAGAGAAACACACAGGAAGTAGAAGACATTGAGTTGGAGGAATCTTGTTTGGGACAGCATAGGAGAAAGGTCATCTAGATGCTTTCTCTGCCTCTTTGAAATATCAGGTTTTCACCACAGCAACTGGCTCCTGAGTCTTCATTGGTAAGATCAAATAATTGGGATTTAGTTAAAAATAGAAATTCCACTATCATGATTGTGTAACATAGCTGCTGCATATCTATATTGCAGACAGTATAATTCTGTCTTCACTTGAAGAGTGATAAATTTTGCCTCAGTAAGCAATTAATTGACTGGAAAATCAGCTTTTTGTCAAGGTCTTTGTTAACTCAAACATCTCCAATATATTTAGCATAAAACTAGAGTAGCCTTTTTCTTAAAGCACACTCCTTTGGGAGTGTCGGCCAAGTAAGTACAGTTTTTAGCTAGGTCCCTCTGCTCTAGTTAGTAGAGACATCAGTGTTCCTTAGTGCCACAAACTCCCAGGTAGCTAGCTCATAGATAATCATTGCCCACTGCCGGCCTCATCAGATTTACTCTCTACCGATGTAACTTATTTATCAAGATATAAAATGTATAATATTTTCTCTTCGGATGAAAGAAGTTCTTTCTCTATGCTGTTACCCATTTCTATTATTTTGCCACCTCAGGAGCAATGAAATCAAGAATCTCCTCTTCCACCTAGTATGATGTTTTCTCTCTAGCAAAGAAAAGGCTAGGGCTCCAACAAACCTTGAGTATTTGACTTACCTTAGGAAGCATCATTGTGTGTAAGCTGTCTAATGTCCCCAATAGAGCTTCCTTGTGACTTTATTCAGGTTGTAGTTTGACAGCTATCACTCTATCATACATGAATAAGAGATATTAATATAATTTTATTTACATCAAAGTTTTGTAGTAGAAAAAACTTCAACTCTATTTACAAAATAGTCTAAACAAACAGTATCAAACTGTCAAAAAATCTTGCTTACTTTGTAAAATTTACTTCATTTTTAAATCAAATAAAGGTATAGATATGACAAAGTTCTGTTTTTTAACTCAAAGAGAAAGATGAATTTATAATGGGTGGATGGATGTATATATACCTCAGAGAAATAAATATTAACTTGCTCATTGGAGTACCATATTACAATAAGTACAAACACCTTGATTGTTTCATATGGGTCCTCTCTATTTTCTCTAATAATAGCAAACTTCTCAAATACTCAAAAAACAAAAGTAAAGAGGTCATTAAAGATGACTTTTACATCACCAACTGCACTGATTCCACAATACAATGAAATAAAAAACACTTGATAATTCCCGGCAGGTTTTGCAAAATAAAAATATGTCCAAGACATAGAAAGATAAAAAAAAAAAAAACTTACTACATGTCTATGAGACCTTCATTGACAGCACTTTTCAGCAAATGCACTTGTACTTGGTGCCACAGTTGGATTTGACTAGGAGCAATGTATCAAATGGATGGGGAAAAGGTAAAACATGAATCATAGTCAGAAATTTTATCTATCTATCATGTATCTATCTATCTATTTATCTATCTATCATCTATTTGTCTATTTATCTATTATGTATATTGTGATCTGTCTGCGTGTATGACTTCAGGCATGAAAAATGCAACAGATGTTATTACAGATGGTTGTGAGCCACCATGTGGTTGCTGGGAAATAAACTCAGGACCTCTGGAAGAGCAATCTTAACAGCTGAGCCCGCTCTTTAGCCCAGAAAATCTTGATTCTGTATAGAATAAGCGTTTTTTCAGTAAATGAGCTTGTTTGCTTTTTGTTATAGAAGTTTGGTAAATCACCATGTTGTTTTTTTCTTTTTCATAAAAGATAAAAATACATAATACCTAAGCAGTAGCCCTGCTTTAAAAGAACATGTGTGCTCTGGAGCAAGGGCTGCTGAACTCTGCACCTGGCCACACCCACAGCTGCTGCTGAGGGAATCTGCAAGACTTCCTACTACGACCCCGAACTGAGCGAACTGAGCAAACCAACTGCAGGGGTCTCTGAGGGGCGGATTCGAACCCTGACCAGAGGTGAGGAGGGTTCGGCAGGCCTCAGTGCCTGTATCCTGGCCTAGGAGGGAGAGTTGAGCTCTCATTGCTTCTGGTTCCACCACCGGGACCTGTGCTCTCTGTGGCGTCCCAGCACACTCTGGAGCAGGGGCTGCTGAACTCTGCACCTGGCCACACCCACAGCTGCTGCTGAGGGAATCTGCAAGGCCCT
>PVIH01010363.1:23162-76144 GCA_004025045.1 Sigmodon hispidus
AATACAAGACCTGAACTGAGCAATGAAGAGGAAACAGAAGGAAGCAACACCAAAAATTCCTTTTTGATGATCATCGAAGCTCTCAAAGAAGATATGAAAAAAAGCCTTAAAGAAATAGAAGAAAATACAAACAAAAAATTGGAAGAGATGAGCAAATCTATGAAAGAAACATGCCAGGAACTAAAAGCTGAAATAGAAGAAATAAAAAAGGCGCAAAATGAGGCAAAAATGGAAATAGAAAACCTGAAGAAAAAAGCTGGAACTAAAAGAACATGTGTGCTTCCTTCTTGAAACAATTTCCCCTTATTCCTGTTCCCAGCTCTGGTTTACATATGGACATTCCTTATTCTTAAGGGATAGACAGGACAGGAAAGTAAACCACAAAACTGATCATTTTCTCTTCTTAGGTTCTATAAGCATCTTGCTCTAAGATTGGCTATAGAGAATTGTACTGTTGTAGTACATGAAGTTTCCCAAGGATCCTTGAATTTCAAAAAGAAAGAGTTTCAGTCTAGTCTTAACATTTTGGCTATTTCTCCAGTAGCATTTCCTAGAATCCTTTTACAAGAAAAGGATTGACATAAATGTAGCTACTCATTTGCAGCTCTCCCTGGGTTAGACTGTATTAGTAGAAATTCTAAAGGTTAAGACAAGTTACCAATTAGATTCTTACCAGAGATAAGGAATAATTTGGGCAGGATAATAGAAACGTGTAAATAACAAACTGCTATATGCACCTCCACCTACAATACCATGCTAGGTCCTTTATTTTCTTCATTGATTGCTAGTTTTTCTATGCTTTCTCACCAGAATACACACCTTTTCCTATCTGGTGATGATGGTTTCATTGTGTGAGTATGACTGTGGACATGAATAATAAGGAATTATTTTTAACTATTATTTTCTTTATAAAGTTATTAAGTAAAGACAGGTATGATTTGTGCTTTTGATGGCTAATTTATTTGGATGTAGCTTTAATTTTCCCAGGAATTATTAGCTTTGCCATTTAAGATACATTAATGGCTAAACACGACTGAATACATGCCATTCTTTAATAATTTTAACTGAGCTCTGCAGAGCATGCATCCAAGCACTCTGTAGCAGACAGAGGTAAGCTCTGACTGCCACAGTCCCCCCCCCTCAGCTGCTGCTGAGGAAATTTGCATGGCCACCATCCCGTCCTCAATTGGTCAAACACAGAAAGATTGAAGACTTGAAATTCAGTACCCTACCCAGAGCAGAGGTAGAGATTGAGCAGACCTTTTCCTCAGAGGTAGCAGGAGGCACACAAGCCAAAGTGCAACAACTGACCAGGAGCCACCTAATCGTGAACCACTAAAGCCATGGGCAAATGCCAGTGCAAAAACTTACATAATAATATAAAGAACAACAAGGTAACTCCAGAAGAATGTGGCTATCCTACAAATACAAATCCTGAACTGAGCAATGAAGAGGAAACAGAAGGAAGCAACACCAAAAATTTCTTTATGATGATCATCAAAGCTTTCAAAGAAGATATGAAAAATTGCCTTAAAGAAATAGAAGAAAATACAAACAAAAAATTGGAAGAGATGAACAAATCTATGAAAGAAACATGACAGGAACTAAAAGCTGAAATAGAAGCAATAAAAAGGCACAAAATGAGGCAAAGATGGAAATAGAAAATCTGAAGAAAAAAGCTGGAACCACAGATACAAGCATAACAAACAGAGTTCAAGAGATGAAAGATAGAATCTCTGAAGTGGAAGACTCAGTAGCTCAAATAGATATATCAGTCAAATAAAATATTAAAACTAAAAAAGCCATAACTCAAAATGTTCAGGAAATCTGGAACATCATGAAAAGACCTAATTTGAGAATAATAGGAATAGAAGAAGGAGAAAAATACCAGCTCAAAGGCACAGATAATGTTTTCAATAAAATCATAGAAGAAAACTCCCCTAACCTGAACAAGGAAATGCCTGTAAAGATACAAGAAGCTTACAGAACACCAAATAGATATGACCCCCCCAAAAAAGTCAGTGTCCCACATTATAATCAAGCCACAAAATATACAGAACAAAGAAAAAATTTTAAGAGCTGCAAAAGAAAAGGGCCTACTTACATATAAAGGCAGACCCATCAGAATAACACCTGACTATTCGATGGAAATGATGAAAACTAGAAGGGCTTGGTCAGAAGTTATACAGACACTAAAAAAGCATGGCTGACAAACTAGAATACTATACCCTGCAAAATTATCAATCACCATAGATGGAGTAAACAAGATATTTCATGACAAAGTCAGACTGAAAGAATATCTATTTACCAATCCAGAGCTACAGAGAGTATTAGAGGGAAAATTCCAACCTAAGGACCCCAGATACACCCATGAAACAACAAACAATCAATAATTCAACAGAAGAATACTCCAGAGAAAGGAAATACAAACAAGTTACCACAAAAATGACAGGAAATTTCAATCAGTGGTCACTAATATCCCTTAATATCAATGGTCTCAACTCTCCTATAAAACGTCACACACTAACAAGATGGATACAACAACAGAAGCCATTCTTCTGTTACCTACAAGAAACACACCTCAACCGCAAAGACAAACACAGGCTTAGAATAAAGGGTTGGGAAAAGATTTTCCAGTCAAACAGTCCTAAGAAACAAGCAGGGGTTGCAATCCTAATATCTAACAAAGTAGACTTTAAGCTAAAAGCAATTAAAAGGGACCAAGATGGTCACTACTTATTCATCACAGGAAAAATTGGTCAAGAGGAGATTTCAATCCTGAATATTTATGCCCCTAATATAAGGGCACCTACTTATGTAAAAGAAACACTGCTAAAGCTTGAATCCCACATCAATTCTTACACCCTAAAATGGGAAACTTCAATACCCCACTTTCAACCCTGGATAGGACAACCAGAGACTAAACAGAGAAAACAGGAGTCTAAAAGAGGTTATGATGCAAATGGATTTAATAGATATCTACAGAAGCTTCCACCCAAACATAAAGGAATACACATATTTCTCAGCCCCTCATGGAACTTGCTCCAAAACTGACCACATAATTGGTTATAAAGCAAATATCAACAGATACAAAAAAATGGAAATAATCCCTTGTAACATATCAGAACACAAGGGCCTCAAGTTAGAGTTCAACAACATCAAAACCCAAAGAAAGCCTACCAACTCATGAAAAGTAAACATCACTCAGCTGAACTATCTCTGGGTCAAGGAAGAAATTAAGAAAGAAATCAAAGTCTTCCTAGAATTCAATGAAAATGAATCCACAACATATCCAAACTTGCGGGACACAATGAAAGCAGTCTTAAAAGCAAAACTCATAGCGCTAGATGCCTACATGAAAAATCTAGAGAAATCGCACACTAGAGACCAAACAGCTCAGCTGAAAGCCTTAGAACAATTAGAAGCGAACTCACCTAGAAGGAGTAGATGGCAGGAAATGATCAAACTTAGAGCTGAAATTAATACAATTGAAACAAAAAGAACAATACAAAGAATCAATGAATCTAAGAGTTGGTTCTTTGAGAAAGTTAACAAGATAGATAAGCCCTTAGCCAAACTAATCAAAAAACAAAGAGAGAGAGTGTTCAAATCAACAAAATCAGAAATGAAAAGGGGGACATAACAACAGACCCCCAGGAAATACAGAGAACCATCAGATCATATTTTGAAAATCTGAATTCCACAAAAATGAAAAACTGGAAGAAATGGACAGCTTTCTGGACAGGTACCACCTACCAAAATTAAATGAAGATCAAATTAATTACCTAAACAGGTCTATAACCCTTAAGGAAATTGAAGCTCTCATTAAAAACTTCCCCAAAAATAAAAGCCCTGGTCCAGATGGTTTCAGTGCTGAATTCTACCAGACATTCAAAGAAGAATTACTACCATTACTCTTCAAACTATTTCACACAGTAGAAACTGAAGGAATATTGCCAAATTCCTTTTATGAGGCCACAATTACCCGAATTCCCAAGCCACTAAAAGACACAACAAATAAGGAGAATTACAGACTGATTTCCCTCATGCATATTGATGCGAAAATTCTCAAAAAAATCTTGGCAAACTGAATACAACAATGTATAAAAAATATCATCCACCACGACCAAGTAGGCTTCATCTCAGAAATGTAGGGCTGGTTCAACATACAAAAAACTGTAAATGTTACCCATCATATAAACAAACTAAAGGAACAAAACCACATGATCATATCCTTAGATGCGGAAAAAGCCTTTGACAAAATCCAACACTCCTTTACGATTAAGCCCTGGAGAGATCAGGAATACAGGGAGAATAAAGGCGATTTACAAGAAGCCGACAGCCAGTATCAAATTTAGTGGATAAAAACTCAAAGCAATCCCACTAAAATCAGGAAATAGACAAGGATGTCTTCTCTCCCCTTATCTATTCAATATAATTCTCGAAGTTTTAGCTAAAGCAATCGGGGAACGAAAAGAGATTAAGGGCATACAAATTAGAAAAGAAGAAGTGAAACTATCTCTATTTGCAGATGATATGATTGTATACATAAGTGACCCACAAAATTCTTCCAAGGAACTGCTACGGCTGATAAACACCTTCAGCAATGTAGCAGGATACAAGATTAACTCAAAGAAATCAGTAACCCTTCTATACACTAAAGATAGAACAGCTGAAAAAGAAATAAGGGAAACATTACCCTTCATAATAGCTGCAAATAGCATTAAATACCTTGGAGTAACTATAACCAAAGAAGTAACAGACCTATTTGACAAAAATTTTAAATCACTGAAAAAAGAAACTGAAGAGGATATCAGAAAATGGAAAGCTCTCCCATGTTCCTGGATTGGTAGGATCAACATAGTAAAAATGGCAATGCTACCAAAAGCAATCTACATATTCAATGCACTGCCTATCAAAATCCCAACACAATTTTTTATAAACCTTGAAAGAACAATACTCAAGCTCATTTGGAATAACAGGAAAGCCAGGATTGCCAAAACAATTTTACTCAACAAAAGAATCTCAGGAGGTATCACCATCCCTGACTTCAAGTTATACTGTAGAGCTACAGTAATAAAAACAGCCTGGTACTGGCATAAAAACAGACTTTTGGATCAATGGAATAGAATTGAGGATCCAGGGGCTGGAAAGATGGCTCAGTGGTTGGGAGCGCCGTCTGCTCTTCCAGAGGACCAGGGTTCGATTCCCAGCACCCACATGGCAGCTCACAGCTGTCTGTAGTTCCAGTTCCAGGCAAAACACCAAGATAAATAAAATAAAGTTGTTTTAAAAAAAAAAAAAAAAGAATTGAGGATCCAAACATTAACCCAAAAACCTATGAACACCTGATATTTGACAAAGAGACCCAAAACATTCAATGGAAAAAAGATAGTATATTTAACAAATGGTGTTGGCATAGCTGGATGGAAGTGTGTAGAAAAATGGAAATAGATCCGAGCCTGTCACCCTGCACAAAACTCAAATCCAAGTGGATCAAAGACCTCAACATAAACCCAGCCACTTTGAACTTGATAGAAAAGAAAGTGGGAAATATACTTCTACAAATTGGCACAGGCGATCACTTCCTAAATATAACACCAGTGGCACAGACACTAAGACCAACAATCAATAAGTGGGATCTCCTGAAGCTAAGAAGCTTCTGTAAAGCCAAAGACACTCTCAATAGGACAAAACGACAGCCTACAGAATGGGAAAAGATTTTCACCAACCCTACAAGTGATAGAGGACTGATCTCTAAGATATTTAAAGAGCTCAAGAATCTAGAGCCCAAAACCTTGAATAATCCTATCAAAAAATGGGGTTCAGATCTAAAAAGGGAATTCTCAGCAGAGGAATTACAAATGGCTGAAAGACACCTGAAAAAGTACTCATCATCTTTAGCCATTGGAGAAATGCAAATCAAAACAACTTTGAGATACCACCTAACACTTGTTAGATCGGCTAAGATAAAAGGCACAAATGACAGCCTATGTTGGAGAGGATGGGGAGCAAGGGGAACACTCCTACATTGTTGGTGGGAGTGTAAGCTTGTTCAGCCACTTGGAACACAGTATGGCGGTTTCTCAGAAAATTGAGAATCAATCTCCCCAAGGACCCAGCAATACCACTTCTGGGTGTATACCGGAATGATGCACAGTCATACTCCAAAGGCATTAGCTCAACTATGTTCATAGCAGCATTATTTGTAATAGCAAGAACCTGGAAACAACCTAGATGCTCCTCAACTGAAGAATGGATTAACAAACTGTGGTACATCTACACAATGGAGTACTACTCAGCAGTAAGAAAAAATGATATCCTAAAATTTGCAGGCAAATGGATGGACTTGGAGAATATTCTCCTGAGCGAGGCATCACAAACTCAGAAAGATAAGCAGGGGATGTACTCACTCATTAGTCATCTCTAAACAAACAAACAAGAAAAAAGCCAAGCATGCCCAAGCTGCAAACCATAACCACTGAACAGCTTGGGATGAGAAACACCCTGGACTGACTCTTCGGATCCCACTCCACCTAAAGGAACACTTGACTCACTCTTGAAGGAGCTGGAACAAAACTAGATCTGCCAGGAGTGGAGACTGAACTAAGCAATATTGGGTCAGTGGGACCATGGGACTGTCTGCTGCCTGCCCAGGGAGTCGATGGGGAGTTGTGGAGAAGAAAAAATGATCTGATGTGGCAGGAGAGGGAAGGGACCTTGAATAATGATATACAGGGATAGAAAGCATAACTTCTTTGTTCATAATAATAATAATAAAAAAAGAAAAAAATAATTTTAACTGAGTTTCCATATTCTTATATATATATATATATATCTTTATTATTTGGTGATTTTTACATCGTGCACACCATCAAACTCAGTTATCAGACTCTCGGATTCATGCCCACTCTTATGATCTCTCCATTTACAAAACTGCCAATTCATGCTGGTTATTTACTTACTGGAACATAATTAAACTCCCTATGGCCAGACCCTTAAAGAAAGCAAGTCTTTCCTCACCCACACCCCTGTAGGAGTCCATCAATGTAGAAGTGAGGCATTGTGACATTTAGCTATGTTCTAGCCTTGAGGTCTTGTGTACAATGACCTCTCCTTTTATTTTTTTTTAAGTCCACTAATGAGTGAGTACATCCCCTGCTTCTCTTTTTGGGATTGTGATATCTGGCTCAGGAGGATATTCTCCATATCCATCCATTTGCCTGCAAATTTTAGAATATCATTTTTTCTTACTGCTGAGTAGTACTCTATTGTGTAGATGTACCACAGCTTGTTAATCCATTCTTCAGTTGAGGGGCATCTTTGTTGTTTCCAGGGAGATTCCATATTCTAAGCATTGTGCTTAGGTAATGGAAATAAAGGTATAAACAAGAGAAATATGGCCTCTGTCCTCACAGTTTGCTTACAAATAGGGGCAATGCACTCATGAACTGTCAGCTACAATAGACTACAAGTTCATGATAGAACATGGTTCTCCTCCTCCTTCATATCCGTAATATAATGCTAGAATGTAAGGATAGTAAACTAGTGTTTTCTTTTTTCTTTCTATGTCTGTAAATAACTATCATAAAGGCAATCCATATCATCCAATTCCATTATTCTTAGAAAAAGTATTAGAAAGTATGCAGACATAAGTGTTTGTCCTCTCTGTGTTCAACTTGATGCCAATCATGCCACCTAAGGACAGGCAGGTACTTCTTAATGTAAAATGTCCTATCTTAAAGCTTTAGTGATGTTTCTGATAGAAGTAGTAAGCGACCAGAATGTCAATTCTGAGTAAACATAAATGAAGTGTTCAGTATATTGGAGGAGAACAAAAACAAATACTTTTTCCTTATATTTTGTCTAGCCATTATAATCAGAAATTCTGAACTCTATGTGCTTAACCAAACAAATAACATACATTCATCACAATATCTTGGAGTAAGACATTTACACTGAATATAAGACCTCAGGAATAAAATTCAAGCTTATCCTTTATGAAACATTTTCTAAAACTGCAGCCACTGATAATATAACCACTTTTCTTTTGAAGTAATTCTTTTTTTCTGCATTCTGTATTTACATAATATCTTCTTACCAAGCATACAATAATCACAGGCACTATTTTGCCATCATTGCTGCTATTATTCTAAGACAGGGCATCTTAATGCAGCTTTGGTTATCATAGAACTCAATATCAACCAAGATAGTCTCAAACTTACAAAGATCAGCCTGTCTCTGCCTCCATAGAGCTAGGATTAAAGTCATGTACCGCCATACCCTGACCACAATACCAATTAAGCATTCTAATATCCCCAACAAGAAGGAAGCTTATACTGATTCTTTATGTTCATCTATACATGTCAATCTACATACTCATTCAATTTTGTAAATATTTTGGAAAATTAACCACTATTTGAGTCATAAAATAAGGTCAATTCTTTAAGCAAATTCTTAATTTCAACTCAGATATGGGTCTTCTGATAATTCAGTTAATTAATTTCAAAATCAATATTAGCCAAAGTATTTTTGCTAGAAAAGAAAGAAAAAATTTTCATTCTTTAAAAATTTATTTTACATATATATATATATACACACACACATACACACATGTGCGTGTGTGAGTAGGCATGAGCTTGCACCATGGGTGCAGGTGTTTACAGAGACCGGAAGTGTCAGATCTCCCTGGAGCTGACATACTGGGTAAAAGCTACCATATGTGGCTACAGGGGACAGAAATTGGGTCCTTCACAAGATCAGTGCACACTCAACCACTCAGCCATCTCTCAAGTCTTAGCTTTTTTGCTAAGATAATATTTAAATTTACATATGTGTGTATGTGAATCTGTTTTGAGTATGTCAGTTCCCACAGATGGCAGAAGAAAGTGTCAATTCCCCTGAAACTGGAGTTATAAGTGATTGCGACCTGCCTGCTGTGAGTGCTGGAAACTGAACTCTGATCCTCTATACAGGGATATGTTGCTGCATTGTATATAATTATCCCAAGCCTATTGGTTTAATAAAAATGCTAATTGGCTGAAGGCAGATAGGAAGTATGGGTGGGGGACAGGAAGTGTGAGTGGGTCTACCAGACTAAGAAAACTCTGGGAACAGGAAGAGCAGAGCAGAGATGGCAGAGAGAGACGGATGAGTGGCCAGCAGAAGCAGAGGAAAGAAGCTGAAATGCTGTTCAAAGAAAAAGTACCAAGCTACTTGTCTAAACAGGATAAGAATCATGGGTTAGTTTTAAGAGTAAGGAGTTGGCAAGCTATATGCCTGGGCCCTAGTCCAGTCAGCATAAAATTAATGTAAGCATCTTTTTATCTCTGTGGGACTGCAGGACTGAGGGTCTGGGGTTCTGGGGGTCTGCAGGACAGAACCTCAGGGCTAGGCCCAAAAGTTCGGGCCAGAAATCTCTTACAATAATCCTCTGCAAGAAAATGAAAGAAAGAACATTCACCTTTGCTCAGGAGCCGTGTGATTTGAGAGCTGACTAGAGCTTTGCATTGGCACACTATTTAATATTGAGGAGCTATGGAGTGAAGTCTAGAGATCTAAACATCAAAGCTGATTCTCTGGGTAGCCAGTTTAGGTGGTAGATTTTGTATAGATCTTTCTGCAAAGCAAGGGAAGTAAGTTGTAAGTTTCACAAACTTTGAAATCAATTGTTTATAAAATATCTTTTGTCAAACATTCAAAAGATGCCTAAAAGTGTGCTATATATAAAACTACAAAAAAATTTAAGGCAAGATCTTATTGTTCATCTATACATATATTAAAATGGTGAATTTAGTCCAATAAGGAAACATATTGGTCATAAATGACACAAAAAAAGCAATATTCACTTCTGCCTGAAACATGAGTAGTGCATTGCTGCCCAGTAAAATGTGCTTCAGTGAAAAGGAAAAAAGTAACAAAACCAGGAAAGGCTCTTGAATGATCTCCAGATAGATAGACTGTGTAAGAAAATAGACAAAACACAGGGGATACCAGACATAAATATAGATGAAAGAAAAATTATAAGGTATTCATTAAAATAGCAAAATATTATTTATTGAGTGATTATTACAAGATAAAATATCATCCGCATATCTTTATAAATACTATTTATTGTTTAAAATAAATCTTTAGGTATTTGGTTTCATTTTGTGCACAAACAGTGTAGGATCAGAATGTTAATTTATGTTCTTAAGATTTGGCAATAGAGTGCATGATGCAGATTTTAATATGATCTATTTGTAGCCAATGCCAGCAAACTTAATCATTAAATCAGTAATTCCTAAACCTTTAAAATTTTTACATTAACATACAATAAAATGCCAGATTTAAAGTTAAAAAAAACAAACAAAAACAATAATCCTCTGCAAGAATAGTATGTTTTTTAACCAGTGAACCATTTCTTCAGCCCAGAATAATTGCTGTAAAAACAAGTTGACTTATTCATTTATTTTAAAACTTCATAGCTTCAAGTTTAATAGCAAAACAATAAGAATTGGTTCTTCCAAAATGTGCCTGACATATTAAGATAGTCTTATTCAAAGGAATTTAGTATGCTTATATCATATTCTTGTATTTATGACCCATCCTTCCTTTTATCCATATTTTAGAAATTCATCCAATTATTCATCTGTGCATTTGTCTATTTATCAACCCCTTATAATCAATAAATATAATAACAAAAGTACAGAAGTAAAAGCAAAACATTTTGTTAAAGGAAAACCCTATATGATACACTAAGATCTAATCAATGCATAAGACTTTGGCCAGGAAAATGCAGACAGAATTATATATGGTAGGAAAAGTCTGGGCTGCAGAATATCAATAGGAAAGAATATACATAGGAAAGAATAGGCGCATAAATATAAATGAATATAGTTACATATTGCTTCTTTAAATATTTGTGTATAATATAACCAAGATTTGGATCAGGGAGCAGAGAAGCAAGAAATAAAGTTGGATAGTTGGATAAGGTAGAAATAAGTTTGAATCCTTAGAAAACAGAATAGATAATACAGAAATTATTTTACTGTCAATGATGACTGACAAAAGTTGTATGATAAAATAGTCAGAAAGACATGTCTGAAACCCCCTCCAGGAAAATGTAAAGAATATATTCTTATAAAATACTGTTTAAGAGTATTTTATACACACAAGGCACACATCTTCAGTAGATGGAAAGGTTTGTACTCATGTGTGTAGACAGGATGATAGGAGATTAAGTATCAAGCAGTGGTGTAGTTTGTTTTTTGTTGTTGAGATCAACACCATAAGCAGAAGAAACTTATGTGAAGACAGATTTATATCTGCTTATATTCCAGGTAATAGCCATCTCTAAGGGAAGCTAGGCAGGAATTCAAGCAAGAAACTAAAGTAGAAACCAGGGAAGAATGCTGTTTACTGGTTTTTTCATTGGCTTGTGCTCAGCTTTCTCACATAGCCAAAACTTAGGAATAGTTCAGTACAGTGGGCTAAGCACTCACACATCTATCATCAATTAAACAATTTCTCACAAGCATAGTTATAGGCAAAGCTGATTGAAGCTATTCTCCAACCAAGGTCCTCCCCTTCCCAGGTGATTCTGGATTATATTACATTGCCAACAGCAACTAACTAGATTTAAAAAAGACTATATCTTTCTTCTGATATTATATGTGTAAATTTATTAAATCTTTATGAAAGAAAATACTCTGTACTCCACTACACAAGGAAACAACAGCACAGATTTGTTGATGATGTTGGCCCAAGTGCTGTGAATATGAAACCCCTAAATCCTCACTTTAATCCTCAGTAGGTGAATTAAAGTTCAACTTGAGGCATCTTAAATGTTTAAGTACCTCATAGATACTATGTAGTATAATCAGACATTTTGCCTTTTTGCTTTGTCTTTTGCCTGGCTCTGCCTTAAAGATAAATATTGCCTTTCAATCATGCTCTTCTACATTTACAGTTCTTCCATCATATTACTAATTTCTTCTTCTGTCTTCACAGTTTGAGGTCCTTGATGACCCAAGTCCTACTCACATTCTTATTCCTGAATAGAACATGGTTTGTAACATGCTGTGTTTACTCATTGTTTATAGACTATATGAATTAATGCATGAGTATGGTAACCAACCTAAAGACTTGACAGTCTTTTCTCAGGGGAAGACTGGCCCAACATGTAAAGAACACATCATTTCTGCCAAATATTTATCTAAAAAAATACCAAGATTATATCTCACTATAGACACTTAGAATCTAAAAATGGGTCTCACCCTTTCTAATTTTACAACCCTTTAGTACAGTTCCTCACATTGTGGTGACCCAAAACCATAAAATTCTTGTATTATTTCTTCATAAGTGTAATTTTGCTACTATTATGACTCATAATGTAAATATTTGATAGGCAGGATATTTGATGTGTAACTCTCTAAGGTGTCATGACCAACAGGTTGAGAACCTTAGAGGACCTGGCTGGAAGAGACATTCCATATTCAGTCTGGGTAAATCTTTTGTCAATGACAAAGGACAAGAATGATACTAAGTCAAAAATTCTTAATTAACCAGGTAAACTGGTTATCTTATATTTATTTCTTAGATAGGTGTCAAATAAAAATGAAAGGTTTCAAAGTAGAGAAATGTTATAGCATAAGCTCTATACTAGTCCTTTCATATCCTTTTAAATTTTCTTTTTGTTTTAATTTGTATTCTCCCTAGCAATATAATATTTCAAAACCAATGCTTAATTTGTTTTTTATATAAAATATCAGCACATATACAGGTTGGCCGAGAACTTAGAATTCTCCTTCATTGTTCCTCCTTTTCCTAGAAATATAGGTATAAACTATCATGGCCATGGTCAAAACTACTATTTTTAAATACAAATTAGAAAATTGGAATACTTTGCAGTTACTTTGGAAGCTATTCACAATAGTATCCCCTGAGCACCATTGCTGTGAATTGTACAGTTGCTTATCTTGGCTTTATATATTTATAAATATATATTTATGTGTGGATAATTATGTATATGGATATACATCCATTTCGTATAACTGCACATCCATATGTGGGTATAGATATGAACACAAATAAGAACTCATATTAATAAATTTTTATGAAATTTTGTTAAATCCACACATACTGTGAGAAAAAAAATGTATGTAGTTATATATTTAGTGTTATTAACTTATAGAACACAACTACATTCATAATCTTTTGGAAAATCTCTTTTCAGCTAACATTATATCACTTAAGTTGATCAATATTTTACTTGGAGCCATAGTTTCATCACTTTGCATACCATAAATTATTCCATTGCAGGAACCCGACAAAATTTATTCTTCTATAAACAAGTATCTAAATTATTTCCAGATTTTTTATTATGTCGATCTTGTTGTGACTGTTTTCCTATACAAAGTATATAAAAGTTGTCTCTAAAAATATACCTGGAATTAGAAATAGAAGGCTCTAAGGATATGCAAACATTCCTCTTACAAGGAAATAATGAATCCCAAAGTCAATTCATACTTCTACCCACAGGAGAAACTTTGCTGCTTTACCAGCTGTCCACTGGGTATTTTCAGTCTTTAACTTTTTAGACAAATTATTTAAAAGTAGAAATTCATCCTAGGATTTCTTTTTCCCAGTGCTGAGGATTAAGCATAGGTGCTACTTACAGTAGGCAAGTACTATACCAGTAACTGACATTTCTATTCCTCATCATTGTCTTGATTTGTATGTGCTCAGTTACTAATGAACTTGAATGTTTCTTTATATATTTACTGCCATATATAATTTAATTTTCTACTTGTGAACAGCCTAATTGGGTTTTTCTTCAGGTCACTCAGCATTTACTCATATGTGTGTATTATTATATATTTATTTAAGATGAGTCATATGTTGACCATATATACACTATGAATTATTAATATAACATGTTTTTTCACTATCTGAAAATGATTTCATGAATAAAGGTTCTTTTGTTTTAAGGTCCACTTTACCATCATTTGCTTATGGTTAGCTGTTTTTATATTTTAAGAAACTATCTCTAAAAAATGAAACCATAACATTTGAATATTTTCTATTAACTCTTCAAAGATTTGCTTTTAATATTTATGTCCCTTATTTATCTCCAGTTGATTTTGTACTTGGTAGAAGATGAAGATAAACTTTATTTTTCTATATGTTTTGTGAATGTACTAAATAGCTCCCCTCTCCCCAACAGCCTGTCATAAGCAACATTTACATATCAAAGTTTGACACCTAAGTCTACTTTTGAGTTATTTTTCTGACTTAGTAATTTTCCTACCAATGGGATACCCATGACCCAGGCAACTTTAAAAGAAAACATTTAATTGAGCTTACTGTTTCAGAGAGTTAGAGTCCACTATGACAAAGCAAAGGCTTGATTAACAGGAGAAGGTGATAACTCACAGCTTGATCCACAGTAGGAGATAAAAAGAGAGGCACATTGAAAATAGTGCAAGTCTTTTGAAACCACCAAGGCCCCCTTGAACATTATACCTACTCCCCAAAAGACACACCTCCTAATTCTTCCAGAACAGTTTTATCAACTGGACACCAAATATTCAAACATATGACCTTATGGAGACATTTTCACTCAAACCACCACACTTCTGTAGCTTGTGAGTTTATAAATACAAGTTCAATACCAGATTGTCTTAGCATAATTTTCTCATAATGCTTGATACTTGGTGGTGTCACCTTTCTTTACTCTTCTTTGTAAGCATTTTGGCTGTTCCTGATGTCAATGTTTTACTACAATTGAAGTTATAAAGTTTCAAAGAAAATTCTATTGAGATGTTTGCAAATGACATTGCATATACAAAAACTAGGGAAGAACTTGATGTTTAATTATATCTATTTATGTCCTAATACTTCTTAAAGTTTTAAAGTTTTATTAATATTCTTACACATTCTTGATAGATTCATTACTGTATAGTTGGATTTTAAATTTTATAAGTATTACCTATTAAGATAATGTTGCCTGGTTATTTGCTATTAATGCTTACAAATTATTTTTATTTTTTCTTTAGGGACTTTTCACTAAAGTACCTTATAAAGTTTATTATTTTCATTAACTTATTTATGAATTTTTAGATGTATACAATTAATAGACATTCATATATGCAACAAAAACCAGAACCTTAACTCTTTTTCAGATTTTATGTGATTTTAACTAAGACTAACACATTACTACATATACTGATGTATACATAAATACTAATACTATATACATATGTATATATATAAATTTATTCTATATACCACTAATAAGAATTGGGTATTGTGTCTATCTCACTCTAATATTGATAGAGAATAGCAGTATAAATTTCTGAGTTGTAATTTTGAATTGAATTCTAACATTTTTACTTGATGGTGTTTGTATACATGCATGTGTATTCATAAATTGTCCTTTATCAGAGAGATAATTCATGCTTCTTTTTGTGCTTTCATATGATTTGGTCGGGCATAAAATCATACATTCAGTGCTAACACAGAAATCAGATTGTCAAACATGAGGTACATTACCCAGCATTTGTCTTTGCTACTAATTCCAAAGATGAAAACAATCAAGAGGCCCCAGTCACTAAGAGATCTACAACATCCCATGTGACTCTGCAAATTCATTCTTATGTCGATGATGCTGTTTGTCAAATAATAAATGAGCTAAAGGTTGGTGGTATAAATTTCCCAGGATTCTGATTTAAAACATCTCTTTTAATAAAATAATTCTCTATCTTACATGACATTTCTTAATGAATCATTTCTTCTTTATCCATAAATTAGGTTTGTTACCATAAGCAATCCTAACTCTAATATATTCTGAAGAGAACGCCCCACCAGAATCTGTACGTCTGTCTATCATTCAGTTAATTACTCTGCACTGGACCATTAGAATAAGCCAACTGATTCCTCTCGAAGAGTACACCTCTGTAGGATCAGAAATGGACTGCAAGCCAGTGTTGTATTTCTGTATCTTCACTCCTAATGTTTTCCTTGAGAAACTGAAAACTTTTCAACCTTTTCTTCCCTTGTGTTTAGTGTTGTTGTTAACAGATTTGATGTCAGTCTAACTCCCACTCATGTCTCTATGACCAAGGGATGTTTTTTCACTTCAAATATTTTCTAAAAGATTTTTTTCCTTTTTAATTGCTTTTGTGGAAAAAAAAATTTATTTATTCATTCATTTTTTTCTCCCTCCTTCCTCCGTGTGTGTGTGTGTGTGTGTGTGTGTGTGTGTGTGTGTGTGTGTGTGTGTAGGTCATAGCACAACATGTTTCTCTCCTTCTGCCACATAAGTCCCAGGGATAGAACTCAGGTTTCCAGACTTAGCAAGAGGAGACTCTACTTGCTGACCCACATAGGCAGCCTGATCTCTCTAACTCTTGTTTTCTAGATGATGGCATTCAGTTCTCTTTCATCTCCTTGCCATATATACATATGCAAAATTTTTATATCCCTGCTTCCTCCTAGGAGAATTCTGATATCTTCAGTGACCTAATCTGTTTTTCTCAGCAGATGTATTCATTCTATTACTAATCCTACATGGTGGGTTCAGTTAATATTAACTTATAATACCAAATGACCAGCTCTTTATATCATACTCTCCTTCTCTTGCAATTCTAATACTTTACTAATTTTTCCTAGAGTTTTAGATTTATCTGAAATTCTCTTCCTTCTAATACCAATGAGTTACATAGTATCTGTATTCTCTATGATTTTTCTCTTCTTTTTTTTTGAAATTGTTATTTTATTAAACCTCATATATCATTATCTTGGCCTGTTAGCTTATATTGCTGCTACTGTTGATCATAATGATGATCATAGTGCTATGGGTATTTAGAAATCTTCCAAGACTCATCAAAAAGTGGGTACCAGAAGTCTGTGCATGGTGTGGATGCCAATTCCCATGATAACCATTCAGGCCTTGGGTGCCAATTCTATTTGCAAAGGTAGATAGAATTTAAGAACAAAGGTCAACCTACTTTCTTTCCCTATCTGCCATGTGGCAGAATTATCAACATACTGCTTTTGTACTCACTCACCAGTGGTCTCTAAACAAACAAACAAGAAAAAAAAAGCCAAACATGCCCAAGCGGCAAACCACATCCACTGAACAGACTGTGATCAGAAGCACCCTGGACTGACCCTTCGAACCCCACTCCAACTATAGGAACACCAGACTCACTCTTGAGGGAGGGGGGACAAAACTGGATTTGGCCAGGAGTGGAGACTGATCCAAGCATTATTGGGTCAGTGAGACCATAGGACTCTCCGCTCCCTGCCCAGGGAGGGGATGGGGAGTTGCAGAAAAGAAAAATGACAAGATGTAGTGGGAGGGGGAAGGGACCTTGAATAAGGATATACAGGGATGGGAAAAAAAATTTCAGAGGGAAAGATGAACACAAAGTAAATATATGTGTAGCAATCTTATTTACATTACCACCGTTGATAAGCCATGCTTATGATTCTTATCCTCTGTATAGGTATTGTTAACTCTTCCTCATTTTAAATTAATGTAACTTTTTTGTTAAATACAAAATAAAGAAGAAAAAAAAGAAACAAACAAAAAAGAAAAGCTCAAAAAAAAAGAAAAGAAAAGAAAAGAAGAAAGCTCTGGAGGGATTAGGAATACAGGGACAAAAAAAAAAAAAGAAAGAAAGTCAAATTTAAAAAAAGCCACATATCCAAAACAAATAAAAAAATATTAATAAAGTTAATTCCCCCCAAAAAATAAACTCCCAAAAAACAAAAACCTTTTCTTATTTTTAAAACTTGGGACCAGTTTTCCCATGGAAAATTAAGTTATTATATTTCCCATAATTTTAAAATGTTGCAAAATACAAAGTCCTGCAAATGCTCACCATTTTCATGAGGAAAATCTAATGTAGAACTGGGCTAGAATCTCAGCTCTTCTACTTTCTCATTATGATACTTACATCATGTCCAATGCCCTCATAGCTTCTACATTCTCATCTTGACACTAAAGTTTTTATTGTCTTCACTGAGGCACTCTAACAAATCAGTAAACTGATACTCATAAACTGCATTGCATCAGCTACATCCTCAGTGTTCCAAAATACCAAAGCCTTTTTCTTCTTTTAGCTCTCTACAGTTACAAACCCAGATCGTTTATTGGAAGCAAATCCAACATGGATTTGATCTCTACTCTAAAGTGGTTATCTACCAAAGTTTTCACACTGCATTATTCCTCCTATAAGCAAAAAACATTCTTTTAGATGTTAACTTTTAGTCATAAATCATTTAGAAGTTAAGTAAATACACTTCTGTGTTTCTGAGTGTTAAATATTTAGTCACCAGTGGCTAGTGGTGGAAGTATATGCAAGGAGAGAAAAAACAAAGTGGTGTATTATATGATTTACATTTAAGCATTAGCAACCATTCAGTGAAATATTCATCCATAATGATATACTAAGAAAGTGCTTATGCATTGAGCAACAACATGAGAATCAACTTCTTTAGCCTAAAACTTTAAGCGTCACTGCTTTAGGCTGTAAAATTAAGGAGTAAACTACAATGAAATGGTGTAATTCATTTGTCTCAAAGACCAAAGGGAAAGTACTAATCATAATCAGAATAATATGGGTGTCCTTGTTCAGAGCATTCCAAATAACTGTTTGTTAATTAATAGAATAAATGTGTCTAGTACCACACTAAATAACTAGCTTCAGCTAAGGTATTGTACATTCCGATGATATGAAGTAGGTGCATAAGTGTCTAGAGGTCTCTGCCAAATAATTTATGCAACAGATACGATCCAATAGTTTCTGTAAAATAAACACTCACTTATGGTGCTGTGTTGCTTTAGAGTAAGAGGAATCAACTCATCCTAGTGTTTCAAATGTCACAAATGACAGTGACATACTCTATCACAATGGAACTTTAGTAGAAACAATCTCTTGAGAACCCAACCATTCTCTCAGTTGAATATCTTGAAAAGTGGATATTGTGGTATCATAGATACCCTGTGTGTTCAATGTTATAGAGTCTGTCATTCAAAAATTATTAATTAATTAGAAAAGGAAATTGATAAATTTTGCATTTATTATTTTGTGAAGTAACAAAATTCCACATTAAGAATAAAATTCAAATTTCCAGAAATTAAAAGTGGATTATAAGAAAAATATTAACTGATTTCCAATGCTCTATGCTATTATTAAATAGCAATTTGTCAAGATATATACATTTATATATTTAACATCTTCTGTGGGTAAACAATGGACATTACAAGCTCATCTTATAGAAACTTAAATGCCAGAACTTTCCCATGTCCAAACTTGCTCTGCTTGTAGTGTCTTTCATTTACTAATGTCTATTTCTTCCGTCCTGCACATCATAAAAAGCCCAAGGACATTCTTGCCTTCACACTTTCTTTCATATTCCAGAGCTAAAGTTCTACAGTTTTTGCTGTAACCTTCAAACAACATTGAGAATCCTAACACCTCCCCCCAATTTCACTGTTACTGTCTTGGTCTGAACCACTACTATTTCTAACCTGAATTCTACAGTGGACTCTATTCTATTTGTTTTTACCAATTGCCTCGGGGACTATTCTCACAATAGGTCACAACCATGTGCTACACAACTCCCTGTGGTAAATATGCCTTCTGCTCTGATCTAAGTTTATTTAAGTCACTGACAAAATTCCAGATGCACTAGCCCTCTATTCTTTAACTTCATTTTCTATATGCAGTATTATACTGCTCATCTATTCTCCTCCAGTCTCATTGCCCTCTGAACAAAACACACAAGCCACACACATGTGCAGCATTTCGACTGGCCATTCTCTAAATAGTCACACAAATCATTCCTACTTATTGAAACTCTTCAATTTTCACATTCTTTAGAATGTCTCCTACAACTTCCATACTTAGCACAGTTGTCCTTGTCACTTCAGTCTCTATCTCACTTAGGTATTTCCACATCAATTATGTACTCACATACTATAAAAATCTTAACTCATTATTTTTATTGCATGTCACTCCACCACGAAAGTGGGATGTCTTTCTGAATGCTGTGAATATACCACTGGATAATGAAGAAATTGTTTTGGCCTATGACAAAACAGTTTAAAAGCAAGCAGGAATTCCAAGCATAGAAAAAAGGGGAAGGAGAGCAGAGTCCTACAGAGACACTGTGAGCTGCCTCCCAACAGAGTAAGATGTAATGGAACACAGGTAAAACCACTATCCACATGGCAAGACATAGATTAATAGAAATGGGTTAAGTTGAGTGATATAGCAAGTAATGAGCCTAAGCCATAAGCCAAACAGCTTGTAATTAATATAAGCCTTTGTGGGAGTATTGGGACTAAGTGGCTGTGGGTGTCGACCTCAGGGCTACGCCAGGCCAGAAACTTCACACAATACACTAATGTCCATATCTACTAGAATATAAACTCAAAGTGGCAGTAATTTTTGTTTTACTCATAGATAAATTGTAAATGCCCAGAATAGAATAATAGATATAGAAAAACTACAAAATACATAACAAAGATGCAAATAATTCTCTGATAAGTAAATAATAAGATGCATATACAGATTAAGATCAATCCATAGAGAAATATATAGCAAAGTAGTGTTGGTTATGTAGTGAAAAATGTTAGACAGTCATTAACTTGTAATAAAGTCATTATATAAACATTTCATTTTAAATAATTGCCTAAACAAGACCTTTACAATGACAACAATAATTGACATGGCCAGTAGTGGGGCATAAATCTCATAAGGCTCCAACCCAAATAAAAACCTACAGAAAATCAATGATTTCTGAGAGTAGTGGAGTCTGTCTTCCTCAGGGATGAGGCTTCAAATCAGTTATTCAATACCAAATGGTCAGTCCTAAACATACCCAAAACTACACTGTGTGTGTGATAATAAAAAAATAGAGATCATGACATTGAAAGAGAGTATAAGTAATGGAGACACAGAAAGAACTCAAAGCAGGATAGTGAGAGTGATATATAGTGCTTATAAATGAAATTATCAAAATATAAATTTTTAAAACTTTATTTGCATATAATAATTATAGAAAATTGCAACAAAATACAATGAATTCTCATATACTTTTTATATGGATTCATTCAATGTCAAAATTGTATCTTCTCTTTCTTTTTCCCCATTTTATTTCTACCTCCCATCCTAATACAGTCCCCCCATTAAAAGGTAACTATGAAAATAAGGACTACATGGATTTCAGAGTACAGTTGAGCTTCATTCTTCATAACTAAATCTCTGATGTAGATTTATGCAGATATCTGTCAATACTGGGTAGTGGTCATATAATTACACAATGGTTGAATAATTATGCTGTATTGTACAGTTGTGCTGTTGCAGGATGACATACTTCTGCTTACATCATTTTGTAATAATGATAATGTCAGTATATCCAGTCTGAAGTGAGAAGTCAGGAAAGGTAATGATCAGTAACCTAGGCATCCAATGAGTACTATACAGTAACTAGGCTTTTAGTGTGATTTAAAAGCATCACACTTTTGTTGGAAAATCTATTAAATCAACATTCTTCTAGACACATGTAAGCTGAAAGGTCATCTTAAGGTTTTAATGTAGCAGTGAAAAATAGAAAGTAAGAGGAAAGTATCAACAACCTCATTTCCCTTCCTCCTCTCCTCTCCATTCCTTCTCCATTTCCCTTCAGAACACAGCAGGCCTCCCAGGGATACCAACCAAACTTGCCATAACAAGTTACATTAAGAGGAGGCACACACTCTCATATCAACCCAGTAGGAAAAAGGGGTCCCCAAAGCATGCAAAATAGTAAGATAACCTCATATCCCTACTGTTAGGAGTCCCAGAAGAACACCAAGCTACACAACCATCACATATGTGCAGAGGACCTACTTCAACCCATACAGGCTCCCTGATTATTGTTTCAGGTTCTGTGAGCCCCTATGAACCCTACCTAATCTGTTCCGTTGCCCTTGTTCTCATGTATCACTGACCCTTCTGGCTCTTACAATTGTTTCTCCACCACTTCCACTTTGTCCCCGGTTGCCATCTGATGTTTGGCTATGGGTGTCTGCATCTACTTTTATCAGTTGCTAGATGGAGCCTCTCTGGTGACGATTATGCTAGACTCTGGTCTATGACTATGGCAGAATATCATTGGGAATAATTTCATTGATTTTTTTTTTTGGTCAGTCATATTTGGCTCTACTGTAGGTCTCTGGGCTATCAATCCTCTAGTTCCTGTCCAGTAAGTGTCAGCCATGTGTTCTCTCTCATGACATGGGTCTCATTTTGCTTTTTAAAATATATGTATAAGTTGATTCTACTTATATTAAATAAAATATAAGGGAAGTATTTTGTTATTGTTGCCTATGTTCTAAAACTAATAGAAGAAATAATGAACTAAAATTATTTTATTCATTTATAATAAATAAATGGGGTTAAATTATAAGCATGCCAGCTGATCCCATCTATATGTCCTCGTGCCTGGGCTCTGAGGTTATACTTCCTAGCACCAGACATGCCCTGTAGCCACTTCCTGCTTGTCTTCTTTATTGCTCACAATGAAATGCACACATTCTTCATCTATTTTTTTCCCATAACTCCTAACACGGAGCCACAAATGACAGAGGTGCTTTCCAAGGGAATGCACTAAACAAGAAGTTTCTCAAGGAAGCTTTTGCTGAATAGCTTGAGTAAGGACCATAATAGGCTCACTCATCATCTTCCTAAATCACAGGCCTATATATTACATTGGATACTTTAGATGGTCCTTCTATTTCAATGTCTCAGCAACTCAGAACCACATTTTTCACTTATTGCTCTGGTCTTCTTCCAATGCAATTGTCTTGACAACATACATCATTTTCTCTAAACTGCCACCCTAAAGAAACTTAGAGCCTTATTTATTTCAGCTCTCTGATCTCAGATGTCAACTTTTAATACATTACTGCCAGTGAACTCTCTTAGCATCCCACTGGAGGAATGTAAACTGGATGCATACTCATCATCCCTTATGTATGTATAGTACATTCTGCCTTCCCAGGAACTTTTGGTCTTGGCATCTGGTTGAGATAGCTAAAGCCAGTGCCCCTGTGCCATTTCACACTTGGGGCAACAGAGGCCTCATGTGCCTAGCTAATGGCACTGGCTCCCTGTTTAAATCTGAGTGCAACAGCTTCATATTATTTTGTAATTGTCCTTACAAAGAATGTCAATGTGATATTTTAAAGCTGCCACATGCTTCCATTCTTGATGTCATTCAACAAAATGTTCTTACATAACAGATTTTTTTTTTAAATTAGAGCACTTTAGAGCATTTTGTTTAGCTTTAAATACTTGAGAGTGTTGGTGAGATGCCTCCGTGGGTGAAGACAGAAAATGGATAAGGCTGCAAGTAGAAGCAGGAAGTGAATAAATGGGCAAAAGTCCCTAGTAAGAGTGCTGAGTGAAGATGCCTATTCCATAAAAACAGGCAGACGTGAGCAGAACTTAATGATCTAAATAGGAAAAGATGTGAGAAAGTGCTACTGTGAGGATGCTGAGAGCTGATCATAGGCTCCCACCAGGTCAAAAGTATGCAACTACATCATCACTTCAAACCTTTCTTAGGACCTCACTGATGGGCATAAATATAAAGGATCACCATACTGTTGCTATGACAATTACCTTAGGAAAGCAACTGGAGCAAGGAAAGATTTGTTTGGGTTCATAGTTTCAAAGGCTGCAGTTGATGGTCTCCTACTATGGATCTAAGGGAGGCTGAGCACTATGATGGGGCACACAAAGAAGCAAAGTGGCTCATTCAGGGAGAAGGCAGGCAGGAAGAGGAGGACGGGGGTGAAAAGAAGGAGGAACAAGATGAGGAGGAAGAGGAGGAGGAAGAGGAAGAGGAAGGGGAGAAGGAGGAAAAGGAGGAGTAAAGAGAGAAGGACAGAGAGGAAAAGAGGGGAGGAGAGGAGAAAGGAGTTACCACACAGGCATAGAATATTAATTCGGGACATGCTTCCTCCAGTGACATAATTCATCCCACTAGGCACTATGTCCTCAAGTTTAAGACACCTCCAAAAATTGTGCCACTAGTTAGGGATCAGATCTTTGTATATGACAGGGCATTTCACACTTAAACCATAAGAGACAAGCACCACAGCAAAAGATGTAGAAAATGTTTCACTAAGATAGAGTGTGTAAATAATTATCAGATATATAGATTTGCCAATGGCAGTGGAGGAAATTTTAAAGTCCAAATTATTGAATGAAATTAAATCATTTAAGCAAGAAGGAGACAGTGTAGACCTAGGAATCTGTGTGTAAAAGTACAGCCACAGTATTGTTTTATTCTTTCAGCAAATGTTGTTATAAACTGTTGTATGAAGACCTAGGTCAGACAGACTTACTTGATATTATCTTTCTTCAGTTTATTTCTGGATATCTTATTATATTCATTAGTGAGCCTACAAAACTCTCTGATCTATTATAACTGATAGTCATGTACCAATATATGGAAAACTAATATTACAAGTGTATATTAACTAGCTATGATTTCTGTCCTAAGAAATATTTCCCAGCATTATGTATGAAGGTCAAGGAATTGTGTAAATGGTATTTTCACCTGTTATACTTTTAGCCTGTATGTGTATATGTATGTGAATGCATGTTGTGTAAACAAAGTAAATATCCCACAAACTAAATGCTTTACTTATATCTAGAGTATAATCGACTCATATGTCTGTGTTGCTCTATATCACAGCTTCACACTTGTCAGTGCGAAGGAGAAGTGGTGAAAATGAGATAAAGAGAAGAGGATAGAGCCTAAAAGACCATAGTGAGGATTGAAGAATAATGATGGACTGAGGACATTTATCAAGTACCTGTAGGTGACATGATTATCACAATGAGAACACAACTGATCAAGACCAAATCAGGAGAAAGGAGGACAAGAATGAACTCTTTCCATAGTCTAGATGAATCTACCTATCTTCTTTTAGCCGGAACCCATGCCTTATGAAATGGAGAATTTTGTTGGTGATGGTTAGGTTGTTTAGTTTTGGTTTTGGAGACAATGTTTCTTTGTATAGCCCTAGCTGACTGGTGGAACTTTTATCTCAGTAAGAATAAGAGAGAACATGGAGGCCAAAATGAGAAAAAGAGAGTTAGAGAACAGGAGCAAGAGAGACAGAAATAGAATCTGAGAATGAATCTGAATTCTGAAGGAATCTGAATGAGAATGTTCTCAATCAAAGAGCTGAAACTGCATTAGGTCATGGATTTTACATTAATAAATGGAGATATATTATAATGAAGTGCTAATTGGCTGAGAAGAAAATTGATTAGGGGCTTAAAGAGGAGGGCTGGCCATGTTTAAATGAGTGAAGAGGAATAACAAAATTATCAACTGGCAATAAATATGATCTCCACATACTAGTAATAGTTTTAATGCCAAAGAATTCTTAAGTCAGGTGTAATAAATGAGTTTCTTCTAGTATCCCATAATCACCAATCTACCTACTCAGATATACCATGTGCACCAGAAGATTAACCATATATCAGTTTTATTCACTCATTTGTCAGCCGTTTATTACCTGTCTACTATGTTATCAGTCACTGGACTAGCTTAATGTACAATATCTTACAATATGTTTTATTGTGTTTAGCAAACTACTATACTATTATGTTTGGTTTACAATTTGTTTTCAATTAATTAGCATTTAAATAAGATTATAAAAAATAATCTTTTAAAAAGCATTAATTTTTTCTTTTGGAATAATATGATTTAAATGCTGACTGTATCCTTTTCTTGCAAAGACACTAGCTCATTTTTTTTTTGGTTCCTTTTACTCTCATTTTTCTCTTTAAGATCTTTGAAAATGTTAAAGTGAGCAGTCATGGAACTGAATTAAAAACTAAGCAATAATTATTATTCAAATTAAACACAATAATAAAAGTCAAAGCCAGGTCTACTCAACACCAAGCCTTACAGCTTCTCTTAGAGCAAGCCCTTCACCCCCTAGGAAGAGCCATCTTAAGCCTGACTTCACTTGGCCATGCATTTTTCAAGATTAAGAAGTACATTTTGACCACAAATGTTTATGATTTATATCTTCTCTATTCTATAGTACAGGGTGTTACTGGAGTAAATAAGGCTCTTTGTAAAACCAGCAAAGAGTTATGGGAAAGAACACATTCACTTTGATCATGTTGAGATGTTTATAATATTCCTAGCTACTTTTACCAATGACTAATTTTTTCTACATTCTTCATGTAAAAATAATCTTTATGTCTATCTCTACCATACACTACAGTATATGGATATCATTCATTATGGCATAGCCATGCTCTGTGATGCCTATAAACAGAAAGTAGTATGGAAAAATAGCCTGAGTATGCATTTTATGATCAGTCTCAAAACTCCTTCTTTTAAAACACATAGTGTTGCTGGAAGAATTTTCCGTTTTCCTTAAAACCTAGTCAAAATGGAATTTAACATAACCAGTGTTATGATCTAGCATAACTCTTATTTTAAATCTAAAACCTTAGTTTTCTATAGTATACCATGAAACACACTAACAAAAATACATTGTCCAATTGGTTACCCAGTACCAATCCTGAAAACACAGATATTGGTAGCATTAAATGGATTGAACAGGCTATATTCAGGAATATATGTATATATAGAGAGAGACAGAGAGAGATGGATGGGTGGGTTTACAGTAAAAAGAAGTAGGGAAAATAAGGCCATGGAATTAAAGAAGAGTGGGGAAAAAATGTGTGAAAGCATTTGGAAAGCAGAAAGAAAAAGGACAAATGTAATTAAATTATAATCTCAAAAATAAAAAACATGAAATATTATCTAAATCTAGTGGAATGAACCTGTATCCTAGCTGTGAAGAAGCTGACAAAGAGAATTGGCCATCTTGGGCTACATAGGAAGTTCCAGACTAATCTTAGCTTCACAACATTCACCTTAAAAGAAGAGATAGAGTTGATATTTTCATGATTTAGTTTCTTTAATCATTGGAATTATGAAGATATTTGGAACTTTTACCAAAGCCCTCAGGAACATTGCCAGCCTAAAATGTCAAAGGTTCTACTTGGGACTCTGAATCAGAAGGAGTGTAAACTCAATGCCTGCATGCTCTCAGAGAGAGCGTAAGGGCAAGCTGGGAAACAGAATGAACCTGAATCAATACCCACATAAAGAGTAAACACAGGGGGCTGTGGATTTGTCTCAATAGTACAGGATTTGCCTAGTAAGTGTGCTATCCTAGCTTCAATTTTCAATACCAAAAATAAATATGGAACATATTCATATTTACTCCATGCAAAAATATACACAGAACTCAGACATGCTCTTTGAGCTAAAGAACACTAACAACAGCATCAGAAGAGTTACAAACTGTGAGAATAGATTAGCATGTGTGTTAGACTTTCTGTTGCTGTGATGCTTGTGTGTAAGAAACAACTTAAAAAGAAATATTTGTTCAGATCTGGGTGCCAACTATGGTCAGCAATTCTGCTGTTTCTGGTCTGTGAAGATAGAACACATCAGCAGACAGGCTTACAGGGGCAAAAGTGCTCATTTGGGTGGGGGTGGGAAGCAGAGAGAGCTTGTCCATTCCATTGAATGGTACCCACATTCTGGGAAGGTCTTGCCCTTTTAGTAGCTCTGGAACTATCTTCACAGAAAAAGTCAGAAATTATATTTCACAGTCTAATTATGTGAACAATCAAACTGACCCATTATAAATCAATTCTTATACAGAGATCTAGGGGAAGAAGTTTAAACGATATAGTGAGGAAGTAAAAATTAAAGGGTCAGACAATCCAACACATCCACTTTCAAGTCATATATTTACAGAAAAAAATCACAAGAAAATAAAGCATAAGTGTGTAAGACAACTTACGGAAGCATTTATAAAAATAGAAACTATCAGGATATTAAATATGAAAATATAAACTATCAAATAAGTTGCCATTTATAAAGTAACTGTTCTTAGAAGCTGAAATTGGCAATGACGACATGTAAAATATTCCCTGTGGGTAAGGGAAATGGGAAAGCAGGTAAAAGAAAACCCATTAAAGTACCAAGTCTCACTCAGGAAGATCTCTGCAGTCAAAATGGTAACTCAAATTTTTTCAATTTTGTTGGATGATGGCAGAGGACACATGGACACAGTCAGCTGCAATCTCTGAGGAATGGTTGGGAAAGTTGGATAGAAGAGGTCATGACAACCAAAAAATCCCTAGAATAAGAGCAAATTAAAATAGAAAACCTTACAAAGCAGATCAGGGCAGGGGGGCAGTCTGTCTCAGAGAGATTGGTGGTCCTGGAGAACTCCTTGCCTCTGAGTGAGAAGAAGTGATTAGGTCCACACCACAAACAAAGAACCTCAAGATACAGGCATTGTGATCACAGACATGAGAGGGGATGGAGGGAAGAAGAAAAAGAGAGAGAAGCTGGGAGACAACCCAGCTCTGTTCTTTGCTGCACCAGAATGGCAGTGAGCCACCATGTAAAATGACCCCTGCTAAGTTGGCAATTATCTGGTCTCAGATTCTTCATAAGCTTAGAAAATACACAATGTCTCAGAACTATGTGCTGAAAACGAGCCTGAAGAATACCACCAGACTGCAGGGAAGAATCCTGGGGTCAGGGATGTACATTACACAAAGAAGCAGAAATCTGTTTAAAGCCAGCCTACAAGGCAACATGTTTGTAAGATCTAACAGTACATCTATCAAGAAAGGTACCCAGAGGTGTATCCAACATCTGTTATACAACCTGTGAAGGACCACCCAGTGCTATCCTTATCTTAACCTCAACTCCATCACAGCTCCAGCTACAGGTAAGAAAGTAGGATTCCTACATGCAACCCTGACTATCACCACTCCTCACCAGACCTTCTTGCCTAGCCCCACTTAATCCCCTAAACCCATCTATCCCCCAGAGACCTCAACTGCTCCTTGAGACACAGACTCTACCAGCTTCAAATTCAGCAAGAGTTCCAATTACACCAAAAACACCTATTAGACCAAGAACAGTTCCCTGAAACGAAAACAATGCTTGCACAGATTAGAAGAGAAGATGGGTATATACCAGTAAAAATCATACATTCAACAACATAAGAAACAATATGACCCTACTAGAACCTAGCAGTTCTACAACAGCAAGAATTAAACATTCCATTTAAAAGAAGCAGAGGAAACCAACCATAAAAATAACTTTATGAAGATGATAGAAGCCTTTAAAGAGGAAATTAAAGAAAAAATGAAAAACTCCTTCAAAGAAAATAGAGAGAAAAACAAACAAAAATTGGAGGAAATCAACAAATCCCTTAAAAAATAAGAAAAAGAAATTAATCAGGTGAAGGAAACAGTTCAAGAATTTTAAGAACTGAAATAGAAGCAATAAAGAATATAAAACTTAGGGAATTCAAGAAATGGAAAATTCTGAGCAAACAAACAGGAACTATAAATGCAAGCATTAACTAACATAATACAAGAGATAGAAAACAGAATCTCTGGCATGGAAAATAAAATAGAGGAACTATATTCTCCAGTCAAGGAAAACACTAACATAAAAAAAATATAAAAAATAGTCATGGAGTACACAAGATATTTCATGACAAAGTAAGACTGAAACAATACCCATCTACCAGTCCAGCACTACAGAAAGCATTAGAGAGAAAACTCCAACCTAAGGATCACAGATATACCCCTAAACCACAAACAAGCAATAATCACACAGAAGAAAAGGAAATACATACAAGCTACCACAAAAAATAACAGGAAACATCAATCATTGGTCACTAATATCCCATAATATCTATGGACTCAACGTACCTATAAAAAGACATACCCTAAGAAGATGGATACAAAAACACAAGCCATCCTTCTGCTACACACAAGAAACACACCTCAAACACAAAGACAGGTACAGGCTCAGAGTAAAGGATTGGAGGAGGGAGCTTGAAAAAGGATATACATGGATAAAAAATTATGAGTTTATTCATAATAAAAAAATATGTTATTAAATTTTGTTTAAAAAAAATAAAAAGTATATTTGGTGTGTTTCTTCTTTCCTACATGAAGCAATTGTCTTGATTTTTATCTTTATTTTATAGTGTCCCATAGGAAATATTAAAGATTAATAATAAAGAATTAGCAATTTAAAAAAAGTCAAATCCATGATTCACAGTCATGGAAGAAGAATTCTGAGTCAAAATTACATAAATTGTTTTTAATGAAATCATAGCAGATAATTTTCCAACTCTATAGAAAGGAATGACTGTTCAGGTATATGAGGCATTAAAACACTCAAAAGGTAAGATCAAAGAAACATCCCAGATCATATCATAGTCAAAACACTGAATACACAGAACAAGTAAAGTATCTTGAGAGCTGAGAGAGAGAGAAACAATAAATCATTCATAAAAGTAGGCACATCATATTAACAGCAAACTTCAAAACAGAAACTGTGAAACCCAGGAAAGCAAAGAAAGGCATATATATCATGTTATAAAAGACAACTACAGCCCTAGACTACTACACCAAACAAGATTACCTTTTGTTCTCCCATAGGGCCCAGCTTAGCCACTACTCAGTATTTAACCAAAAGATTCCAAGATAACGTGTCGTGCACTGATATTTATTGCAGCATTATTCATAATAGACCTTTTATAGAATAAGCCAGTGTGGTCCAATAAATGAACAACACATAACAAAAATTTAGTATATGTACACAGCAGAATTTGTGCAGCCATAAAGAATTAAGCAATGAGTCTTGCATCTTTTAGGAAATTGGGGGCACCAATAGCAAATTAAATCAGTCTCAGAAAGATGCTATCATATTTTCTCTCTCATTTGTGGTTTCTAGATTCTACATAATCATATATATGTGATGTAAAAGTAGAAATGAAATTACCTACCAAAACAAAAGTAACCATTGTAAAGAGGACAGATAAAAGAGGAGCAAGCAAGGGGGATATGCTCAATATTCAATATCTTCTTACATAATAATACATTTAGGTAACCTTTATGTAAAACATTACCCTGTATAGTAAATATATAAAATAAAATATACATTAGTATTTTAATATACATCAAAACACATTTAATAATATTCAAAAGAAGAATATTAAGTAAATTAAAAATTTTTAGTGTGTATTATTATTTTATTAAAATCACATGGGAAAGAATATTTATCAAGATGGAAAATATCTGCAATATCTTGCAGAGTCAACAGACCACACATACTGTGTTGTATAGGAATTTCCTCAGAACTAAAATATTTTCTCCAGGAGGAAGTACAAAGACTCATACAACTTGAGAAGTAAACAACTCACAAGTCTCAAGAAGTTACTGAAACTGACAAGTTCTGAAGGGCCCCTTCCTAAGGTTATGAATGCTTTGAACAGCTACTGTGGAAAATGGTCTCTCTGACCTAGCTTATGAGAGTAACTATAAATTATGCTGGTAGCTCCAGGGTTGGGCCTTGTACAGCTGCTCTCAGCAAGCTTCACTGGGGCCTTAGGTGATACAGCTGTCTTTTAGTCATCATGTTACAAGCTCCTGCAAGTAACCCCAGTGAACTCACTGGTTTGCCATCTTGGACTCTGGTGGGAATGTGACTTTGCTCTATCACTGGCTCTCTGTATATTGAGTAAATGGGTGTTTTTTTCTGTCTCCTGGGAATGCTTCAAATTAAAACCTACATTCCCAGCACAAGAAAAGCTGTAATATGAGGACCCTGAGCTAGAGACCCACGCCTGGGCCACATAGCAAGACCCTGTCTCAAAATGAAAGTTCACAAATTTACCATAGAAATATTCTCCAAAAGTCTGAGCTTTTAGTTATATAACTATGAAACATATTTACTTGTCTTTTCACTTTTAAAAATTTAAGTACATTTTTATTTATTTTATCTTCCATATTAATCATGGAACTTGTCAGAAAAGTTAAGAATAATGAAATAGAATGAAATAGAAAATATCTCTATCTCTAGATCAGCACTGATAGTTTGCTCAGAAATAATTCCTACATACATGTCATCATCTATATTTATAATAATGATAATTATTTTATGCTATTTAAAGAATCAAAACCATATTACATTAAAAAATTAAAATCACAAAAATAGCTATTATTTTGCTTTATAAGTCAGCTATCTTAATGATTAAATGTCTCAAGTACACTTATCATACTGCTGTGCTTGAAGTAAAATTGCCAACATATCCATTTTAAGACTTATAATTAAAGATTCATCCTAACTCTACCTATGTAACACTGTAACAGACATGTATCTAATGTGTAGTAGTATTTAAATTATAATTTGGCAGTTACAATGAATTTTGCTGTAGAGTTAACATCAACACCTGTACACAAATACACAATCAGATATCCATACTTACATTCACACATCTAAGGATTATATGTTTTTTTCTATTCTGTATTGGAGAATGTTCCACATCTATTAAAAAGGCTTTAGACATGTGTAAAAAACAATTAAAGAAAAGGAGGTCAAAGACAATAAATCTGTAAAATCAAGACTTAGATCAAGGGGAGTAGGAAGTATGAGAAGAGCTGAAGGGATGAAATAAAAGGGGGAAAATGAAATAATTATATTTTTAATTTCAAATAATATTTTAAAATTCTTACAATAACAAAAATACTTTAATCAGCTAAATTAATTTACTTAATTCCAAATATTTATTTAATTATTTATTATTCCAAATAATTCAGAAAAATTTAAAAGTTATTATTCCTTTATAGGTACTTCAAATCTGTCACTCAGCTATTTTGTTACATCTTGCATTATCATGTGCTCTGATGAGGCAAGCACTCTAAATTAATAGAATCTTCAGTACATCTGAAGAGTGATATCAAATACTTAGGAGGCAGACATAAGTGTTATCTTTCTAAATATATAAAAGGGCTTCTAATTACCATCATATAGTGCTTGCATTAGAAAACTAATTTTAAAATGATATTTGTTCATCACTGGAAGAGGGAGGAAAATCAGACAGAAAAAAAAAAAGAGCAGTTATGTGGTGAAATATTGTATATTTAATAAAGTTTGCCTGGAAATCAGAAGACAGAGCCTACCCACATTTAGCTGTAAAGGTCAATGAGAGGTAACCCATGCTTTTAATCCCAGCACTCAGAGAGGCATAGATACTCTGGATATCTGTGAGTTCAAGGACAAACAGAGCCAGGTAGTGGCGACACACACCTTTAATTCTACCACTAGGCAAGTTGAATGAGGAAGTGAGGTAGCTAGCTGGGTGTAGAAAGAGGAGGTAACAGTTCAGCGTTTGGCCTGGGACCACTGACCATTTTTTACTGAAGACTCAGAGGCATTCAGTCTGAGGATTCTTGAGAAGCAGCTAGGTAAGAAGTGGCTGTGGCTCATTTCTGTCTCCTTGATCTCTTAGCTTTTTCCCAATATCTGGCTCCTGGTTTTTATTAAACTATCAAGTAGAATTTGTACAATACAGTGAGTTGAAAAAGAAAGAAAATGCACTCCAAATAAGTATGTAACCTGGAGAGCTAGCCAGGGTGCAATTACCTTTAACAAGCCCTTGGTATACTCTATAAAGTAGTAGCAAGAGTTAAAAGCATGAAACATCAGTAATGTTATCAGATCTTTAGTTTAGAGAGAGAGAGAGAGAGAGAGAGAGAGAGAGAGAGAGAGAGAGAGAGAGAGAGAGAACCTGAAGGTACTTTATATTTCTGGCCATAAATAAGAAAATCTGAAGTCTTTAAAACAGGTTTTAGATATCACTGCAATCAATACTTTGCAAAAGGTAAAAGGTAATCAGAAAAAAATATGCTCAGATAAGCATATGGAATGATTATAACAACCTTAGCTAAATTTTTCAGATGATCAAATCAACTACAAATTGTGTGAAAATGAATCATTCGGGTGGAAAAATCTGGGTAAATATTAAAGACAGTAAAACCGAGCAGAAACATTAACAACATTATATCACTGAAAGACAAAGATAAGTACACACTATATTTAGAGAAAGAACAATTTTCTTATATCTAATCACATAACAAGTGAGACCTAGAAAGACAAACTCATCACTGCTCTGAAAGCAGCCACAGGAACAAATCATATTCCATTTAAGGACAATGCAAATGTGCATATCAATCCAAAGATGGGTGACATTTGGTCAAATAAAATCTGTTCAAAATGCTAGGTCCAAGCTTCTTATCATGCAACATGATATTATCATATACAAAATTCCAACTGGAGAACCAACCAACAAAATTACAAAAAAAAAAAAAAAAGAAAGAAAAGAAAAAAATGCCAAAAATAAGTAACAATGTTTTAAGTGGTAAATCCATATAAACTTCCCCCACCTTACTTTTATAGGCATATTCAAGACAGGATTAAAACCTGATAGAGAAATGTTTTGTTTTCCTTCTGAGTCTTTTCTCTTAAGTTAATCAATTTCTGCCTCTTCTCATCATCAAAAATATAATATGACTGAAGAAAGAATGAAGCCCTAATATGAAGGACCACCAAGGTAGCTCTGCTCTATAGGTCCCTTTTTGTTACTATATCAAATATACAACAGAAGACACAAGGAGAAAGTTTGCTTTGCTTCATGGTTTCAAAAGAACCATGGTAGTAGGGAAAGTGTGAGGGTTTGAATGGCTTCTATCTGTAAAGACAGAAATATAATGTTCCTTACATCTTGGGTCAGATAGCAGAAGATACATTCCTGGAAGCAGAGCTGGATTATAAACACCATGCTCTCCCTCTATTGGCCCTACATACCAAAGTTCTAAGTCTATCCATATAACACTGCCAGCTGAAGAACAGTGTTCAAATGCATAATGCTGTAGAGAATATTTCTCATTCAAGTCTGAATAATCACTCTTTGGCTCCTACAGACCTGTACCATTACATAGTGTAAAATACAGCTAGTCAAATTTTAGGAAATCCTGTTGTTATAACAATCCCAACATTATCCAAAGGCCCAAATTCCAAAAATTTCCATTGAGGGCCACACAGTCTCTTAGATGTGAATTCTTGTAAAATAAAAAACCAAGTGATAAATCTCCAATATTCAATGTCAAGGAAAAATCACCCTCACCCTAAAAGGAAAGAATGGTTCAGTAAGAAAATACCAGCCCATACCAAAACTAGAACCCAGCAGTGCAAATACCAAATCCTATAGATCTCAAGTCCATCTTCTGGGGCACATGGTAGCATCATCAGGTCTCCAGGGGGTTTAAGTATCCCCCATTCCTTTGGGCCAGGTGATTTCTGCATACATGGACTCTCTCTCTCTTAGGGATGGCTACTTAGTAGCAAATTCCCTTTGCCCATGTCACACATCCTAATGACTCCGACATCATGAAGTCACCACTGTAACTTCTGTATTTTATAAAAGAACAAATGATTTAGACTATTTGACCCATGCAGCATGGTCTCAAACTGTGGTGCATTTTGGATAAGTACACTCAAGTGTGTGTGTGTGTGTGTGTGTGTGTGTGTGTGTGTGTGTGTGTGTGTGTGTGTGCGTGTGTCCTGTCCTACATGATCCACTATGATCTTGTCAGTGTTTATTCCCCACAATATGAATGTGTCTACCAATAGCAATTGCTCCCTGTATGTAATACTCTTTATTTGTTGAGCATTTATGAACGAACACTGAGCTGAACATTTTGTTTATATTATTCTATTTAACCCTGACAACTTTCTGAAAGTACAGAATTGGTTCTGGCTCCTTGGAGCTCTTTTCTTGTTTTTATTAGCATGTTCCTCATGAGTAAACCTTGATAGTTTGTTCTTCATGTTTGGGCTATAACTAAATTAAATTATCATTTCCTCTTCAGAAAACGCTACCCCAGTGATTTTGTTTCCGATTGCATGATTACAATAAGAATACATATCTCACGATCTTTTAGTTTCTCACTTGGTTTTGAAAAACAACACATAATAGGGATTGATAATACCTCTCAAAAAGCACTCTGTGGTGTCTACATCAGATAAAAGCTTTGTAAGAAAGATTAAGAAAAGAACAAAGAAAGATGTTTTTAAAACTAGAAAATCAGGTTTATCTGTCCTTTGTTTCAGAACTACAACTAGTGGGTAGAATTTTGAGAAAGTGTACACTTAGGCAGAAGTGCAGCAACTTAAAGTTTCCTGTTGTGGAAATAATAATCTATACTATACTAATGAAAGAGCCAGACACTAATCTACTACCTTGTGAATGTTTCCAGCCAAGTATTTAATTAAATCTAGATCTTATAAAGATCCTTCAGTTTATAAGCCTACTATGTATTTGTTGAAATTATTATCTGTTCCTCTCATTTTCAACTTAACCTTATACGCTTTAACTTAAACCTATCCTACCTTCTTTATCTACCTCTGAATCTAAGTGAATATGTCTAGTCTTTGCACTAACCTGCAGATAACATTTAGCTAACCTGAACACATCCTTTGAAAAGGTCAAACCATTCCAGATGAAGATGGATCAGAATCAGATAAATGCTACAAGACATTCTGCATTGCATAAGTCCTTGGGCTCTTAGATCAGTCATGTGTCTCAAAATTCTTGACATCTCATGATTGCCCTAGAAGCAAATGCATGGTGAGCGTAGGTTGTGGAGGAAGAGAAAACTGAGTTTAAATTCCTCTTTAAAAAAATACTTATCTATTTATTATGTATGCAGTATACAGAAGAGAGTACCAGATTTCATCATAGATGGTTGTGAACCACCATGTAGTTGCTGGGAATTGAACTCAGGACCTCCAGAAGAACAGTCAACACTCCCAAACTCTGAGCTATCTCTCCAGCTCCTGAGTTTGACTTCTTAGTCTTCTATTACCTTATGAAAGATATTAAGTCATAGAAAGACCTTCATGGAATTACTGAAAAAAGAAATCAAACAGTGTATATAACTTGTCATACAGTTAAAATGCTTAATAAATGTTAACTACTCATAACAGTGTTAATATTAGGCCAGTAGCAAGTGTGATTGTAATAATTTAATCATAAGGAAGAGGAAGAATTAATGAAAATCTGATCTTGTTCTATTTTGGTTTATGAACTGAATCCAAGAACGCAATCTACCATTTGTACAGTATATGTGTCACTGGGAAAATTATGAGAAATTTCAGCACTCTAGTTTATTAATCTATGAAATAACTGTAATAGCTGAATGACTGTTATGATGATTAAATGAGAATGTATGTAAAGTGTTAAGACAATATCGTCAAATATAAGAATCACATTAGAATGAGCTATTATCGAATATATTAGTACTTAAGTTAGTCAGAATTCTTCAAAAGACAAAACTAACATAATATATAAAAACATTGACTGATCAATTGATGGTTAATGGATAGATGGGTTAATTGATAAATATATGGGTTAGGTTCAGGGGTGGATAGATGATATTAAAAAAGCCTGGCTCTTGTAATTATTGAAACTAACAAGTTAAAATCTGCAGAGCATGTTGATAGCCTGAAAAATGTGTTGGATTGACACTTCAGTATTAAGTAGAATTCCTTTTTTGAACAACTGGTTTTGTTCTTAAGGATTTCATTTAATCAATCCCATGATGCCTGTGCACACATCAAGTAACAGTCTTCAGGTAAAGATGTCTGATTATAAATGTTACTCAACATAACCTCACAGAAACACTTTGCTTATCTGCTTAAATAACAGGCTACAACCTGGTCATGTTTGCACACAAGACTATCATAGTACTCAGAAGATGTCACATGAAAATGACTGATATTATAGACTAACTTGAAGAAACTCATTAGACATTAACTAATTATATCTATTTAGATTTTTGTCTCACTCTGATACACTATATAAAAGAGAACTCAGGTTCTCCTGTCATTGAGGTATCTGATATTATAAAAATTGATTTATTCTTTAATCAGGCTGCAAAGAATAACCACAAAAGACTTCAAAATAAAACAACTTTCTCTTAAGTAAATAAAATATAGCCACTCGTGTGGTAAGTCATAATCTTGTGTTATTTATTGTCAGTCTTAGCTACATAAATAGATATATACTAGTCACAGTTACAAATATTTATTATCTATGAAAATTCATAAAATATTTAGGTAATAGTACATTAAGATGAATTTTCAATCCCCCAAACCCTAGATTCAGTTCTTGGACAATATTATCAGTTGCATGATTTTCTATGTGACGTTTTCAGAAAAGTCTCAGTTCTAATTATCCTGCCTTATTTCTACATATTTATATAATTTTAGTTGACACAATACTAAAAACCCATTTGCTGAGCTGTTGCCACACACCAATGGAACAGTTTCTCTCCATTGCTAACTTGATAAGAATAATGGCAAGCTCAGCCAGCCTTGCCACCATGCTTCCTCTGCCAGGAATGACAATATTCACAAACTATGAGCCATGATAATACTTCCCTTCTTTAAGTTACTTTTGTCATATGCTTTGTCACAGCACAGAATAAAATACTTAGTGAAGCAGGGATCTGGATTAGTGCCATGGGTATAAAGAGTACACACAGGGTCATCTCTTCAGTGCAATGAAAAGAGTGATATAGTCATTGATGGGAAAATCTTATCTGTATTCCAAGTGAAAACAACATAATTTTAAATAAGAATATCAGTGGGCTCTGAGGTGAGATAACTTCCTTAGACATCTGCAGAGTTCTACAGGCAGTATTATATCAAGCCTGTAGAGTGGAGATATGTTAAACATTCTATTTATCAAATTATTGATAGTTCCATCTACCAAATAAGCCTTATACCTTCACCATAAATTTTCAATGCTAGATTGAACCATATAGAATCAACTCCTTTCCTTTTTTGCCTGTTTTTATTTAAAAGGATTTTTTACATACCAATCACAGTCCCCTTCCTTCCCTTCCTCCCACTCACCACCCAGTTCCCCACACACACACACCCTACTATGTACTCCTCAAAGAGGGTAAGGTCTGTCATGAAGAGTCAATAAAGTCTGAGATATCAGATTGAGGCAGGACCCAACCCCTCTCCCCTTGTTCACTTGTTGAACAAGGTATCCCTCAATAGGAAATGGGTTTCAAAAAGTCAGTTCATGCACTAGGGATAAATCTTGGTCCCACTGCCAGAGGCACCACCAACTGCTCAAGCCACACAACTGTCATTCATATTCAGAGGGCTTAGTTAGGTCCCCTGCAGGTACCCCAGCTCTCAATTCAGAGTCACTGCACTACCAATAACTTGGGTCAGCTGTCTCTGTGGGTTTCCTCACCATTATCTTGACCCCTTTGCTTTTATCCCTCTCTTTGATTGGGCTCCAGGACCTCATCTCAATGCTTAACTGTGGATCTCTGCAACTGTTCTGCCAGTTGCTGGATGAAAGTTCTATGATAACAATTACTATGGTCATCAATTTGATTATAGGGAAAGGCCAATTCAGGCACCCCTCTCCACTATTGCTTGGAGTCTTAGATGAGTCATCTTTGTGAATTCCTGGGAGATTCACTAACACATCATTTCTCCCTAGCCTCAAAATGGTTTCCTCTGTTGAGATATATATTTTATTGTTCTCCTTCTCCATCCCTCCCCCAACTCTACCATCCTGTTCCCTTATGTTCTCTTCCTAGTTCCCCTTAACCTCCATGTTCCCAATTAACTAGGACATCCCCTTCTCAGTGGGATTCAGGGATGTCTCCTAGGCTCTTCTTTGTTACCTAGCTTCTTAGAATCAGCTCCTTTCTATAAATGGAAAAATGTCTTAGCAGTGTGAATCTTTATCTTTTTTGCTGTCCATTCTTTCTGCTAACAAAAGAGTATAATTAAATAATTGAAAAAATACAAAAACATATTTTAAAAAAATAACTTTTTACATAAACACAAAAAACATAATTGAAAAATTACATATTGTAACAAAAATTGTTACAATGAGTAAAAAAAAATCAACTCAAAATCTGCAACATGATTGACAGTCACCACAACTTACTCATGCTTTCAACTGCCAATATCTAGTCTTGGGAAGACTGTGACTATCTCTGACTCTGAGAACATTGCAGCCTGCTGATACAAGGTAGAAAACTGCATAGCATCACTTTATCTCAAAGTTTTCCCATATTCTGAAATACTGCATATGACAAAGCAAGAAATATGTGGGCCAAGGTGACTCATTTCTATACATTTAACAAATTGCTTTAGAATCTTACATGGGTTTACCTATCTTTGCTTTGACTCAACCAGGCTATCTTAAGGCATGTTTACACAACAGCATGTATGTACTATACTTTAACAAAACAGCATATCATTTTCTGGCATGAAGAAAAATAGCCAATCATCCATTCCAGAAATATTCACTAAATGCTTTCTGCCTGAAGCACACTGTCTCTATGACTAAATATGTATGATACTTGCTGTCAAGTCTCTTTTCACTAAGCAGGTAAAAATACTTGGCCATCTTGTTTCCATGGAGTGTAATGAACACCGCAACAGATGCCCTGGATAGTCAAGAGAGAAGAATTGGTCTACTTATGATCAAGAAAAGTGTTGATTGATAAGTAGGACTTTAAAAGATCAGATAAAATAGTTAAATGGGTAAAACAACACCCAGTAATCATTGAGGACTCATAGGTAATTTTTGTTTATTGCTAAAGGTTATTAGCTTGAGAGATTGTTGTGAAAGTAAGGTAGAAAGGAAGCCTGTTACTAAATCTTTATAACTTATCTATTACTATGTGTAGTAGAAAATGACTGTAATCCAATAATTAGAGAAACTGATGCAGTATAATCACAAGTTCAAGGTTAGCCTTGAGTCTATACTGACACCCATGCTACGTAAGAGTATTTTCCTTCAAAACAAAATTTTAAATGCCAATAATGGTCTGTGGCCCTGGAGAGATAGATGAGCAGTTAAGAGCATATATTAGTCTTATAGAAGATGCAGTTTGGCTTCCAGAATCCACAACAGGTGACTTACAACCACCTGGGACTCTAGTTTCTGAGAATTCTATACACTCCTATAAATAGCCTGGTCATGGACACACATGCATGTGTGCATGCATGCACACACACACATACACATATAAAAATATATACTTAAATTTTTAATTAAAAATAGCAATCTATGAAAGCCACTTATTGACAATAGACATTAAAATAAACAGGTATTTAAAAGTTATTAATGCTAGTGGTGGTTTATACTTAAATGTATTTGTCCCATCTCATTCAGAGATCTCTCACATTTACAGTTGAGTATGAACATGATCTACTTTTGCTACACTTGACTGTTATTAAGTGGAAAATTAAAGCATTCTTTCCATTTTTGAAGACTGTATTGGAAATCAAGCTTTAGCACTACAACAAAGTCTTGCTATAAATTATTTATAGTAAATGCTGAGTTAACCTCAGCCTCAGAAAGGTTAAATGCATCTTTGAGAAGGACTCTCAGGCTTCCCAGGTCATTCCAAAATAAAGGTCATCCTTTATTTTGCAAGTTAGTTTGAGTTATTTTCTAAATTTTATGTTTTGTATAAGTCTCTAGTATCCTTGAGAAATTACACTTCATAGAGGAAAACCTCACCATTCATTATCCCCCCAGAAAAGAAATATAGTTCTCCAGGTACCTTGTTAAATATTTCCTGGTTTGACAGCCTCCTAATTAATCTCTCTGACACCAGTATTCATCTGTGGTCTATCACGTATGATGCTGGCATCTTGGAATTCCTCTGCACAGTAGATGATACCACGTTTTTGGATTAAATCCTTCTCTGGCTCCCAAACCCTTAAAAAAATAAACAGTCTGTATTCCACAGTCTTACCCAATCAAGATTTTCTATTTATTATATGGGCACAATTACCTATTTGTCTCCAGAATTTGCACAAAGCTTTCTCCGCATCTTTTAGAGGAAGATATGAAATGTCAGGTCCATGTCTATTTGTGTCTGATACATCACATTTAACAATGTATATTGATACAGTTTTGAAATTTTAAGGCTTTGTTTTATTTTCTATAAACTAGTAATATTTATGTACTCATACAAACTCTACTTAAAACAGAAAGAGTAACCAATAAAATATCTGCCCATCTCTAGATCGCTCTATATAGTCCAAAATAATGTGTGAAAAGTGTCTAATCAAACTTTTTTATGAAGTCTAGGCAGGTTTCATTACTATCCTGTCTTTGATCACATGCTGCCTCTACCTGTGGCTGGTTTTCCAATTCTTTTTCTAAAATTTTGTGATTTTACATCATGCACCCCATCAAACTCAGTTATCAGTCCTCTTAGATTCATACCCACTCTTATGATCTTCCCTGACACCAAGCCAATACTTTTTTAGTTTCACTAGGTGATTTCAGAACTGAGATTTGGGGAAAATTAGGATTTAGAATTGGAACTAGAGCCCAATACCCTTAATAACCCTATTAAAAATGGGGTTCAGAACTAAAAAGGTAATTCTCAGCAGAAAAATTTTAATTGGGCATTGGCTTGGTGTCAGAATAGATTCCTTACTACCAATTTCTAATAATTTTCTGTGGCGAAGTTACATTTCACAGCACCCTCATTTCTTACATAGTGACAGCTAGTCTACCTGGATAACCAGATATTATGGAAACTAAGATAACAAGCCAAAATATCTAACTATAAAATTATATAGAACATGGGCTTGCTATCTCAACAAAAGTATAAGATTAAGAGTACTAGTTGACTTACTTTTGTCACTGTTCACAAAATCATCAGGAAAATAACTAGGATCTAAACCATGTCCTTCAAGATTGAAGCCTAAAGAGTCAAATAGAAGGGTCTACATTGAAGAGAACTAGATAGAGCTGATGCTAGGAAAGATATTCCTAGGGTACACTTTTGCTTAGCAACCAGTGAGGGCAGAGACAAGGGGTAGCTGAGAGAAGATACAACAAGATGAATGATACAAGGCACTAAGTGAAAAGGGGATGGGAAAAACAGAGAAAAGATGGGGGCTTGGAAGGGGACAGAGGAAAGACAGATACATTATTCTCATAAGTATTATTGTCTCTATCTCTTGCTAGGTTGATATAATATAATTGTCACTAGCAACTAAAGCTCAGCTTTGAAAATACTTATTGCACATTTATAATTCCCTCTCTCTGATTATGCCTACTCTCACTACTCCCAACTGTCCAAATTCCAATTTGTCAGCCTTTAGTCACATGCTGTTACCTAAGTTCCCTCAAATACTATATAAAATGCTAAGCAAATAGTTGCTCTTCTCACTTTTCTAACAATCAACAAGATCCAAAATTAAATCTTTGCTCTTACTAAAATATAGAGTTCTGGAAAGCTTACTCAATGCTACCAGCAGACAGTATATCACCCTACAGCAACATGTACGTTTTTAAAGGACTACTCCATTTCCCCATGTATTCTCCAACCACATGAAAATACCCATAGTTTCAAAAATCTCCAATAGTCAAATGAGGTAATACTTCTGTACTCTATAGATATGTTGATGGGACTTTTACATTCAGATAATTTTTCTTTGCAAAATTCTCTCATTCATTATCAGAATTCAAATTCCCAAAGAGAAGTGACAAATTTGAGGGTGGGGGATCAATTACATTCTGCTATGATGTAATTGTACAGAATCATTTTCTCCCAAGCTTTTTAAATTATTTATAAGTTTTCATTTGCTTCACCTGAACGTATTTTGATTTCCTGACAAAGAAAGACCCTGCTAGCTTTGGAGATGAAAAGTCCTTTCCTAGGTACAGGTATCATTGTGGAGTGTTTACCACATTGATGGAGTGTTCAGGAGCTGTGTTAGGCTCCCACACGGCTTTATATCTTACTGATCCTTCTCTTCAACCTCGGAGGCAGATACTATTATTATTTTGGCACAAGTAAGAGACATAAAGTTCAGATATTAAATAATTTATCCTTGGCAATATAACTGGCAAAAGGCAAAACCAAAATCTAAACATGAGCCTCCCAGATGACTCTTGATGGTACTTCAGGGCCAACATGCCTCTTTTATTGTGCCCAAAGTAACACTGAAAGCCAGCTCAGTGGTTATTCAGCAATATAAAAATACTTTTTTCAAAATTAGAATTTCAAAGTTTAGCTCAGCAGCTCAAGCTCTGTGGAAGAAAAAAAATATATATATATACTTTAATATATTAAATCAAATATAAATATTTAAATATGTTTTTAAAATATTTTTAAACATATACATATTTAAAGCATAAAAATTGAAAGTGAGTTCTGCATGAAACTAACCAAAATTAGAAGTTGAATTTTGGTTAACACAATGCTGGTAAATCAAAGGAGGTCATGTGTTCAATGGATAGAGAAGTGAATGAACCATTTATAGTGAAAACACATCACTCAAAGAAGGCCAATAAAATCAAATTTTAAATTGAACATTTTTCTTAAAATGTTTTAAAAGTGTTTCTTGGTTGTCTTCCTAAAGTAAGACTTAGTAGTTTGCATCTTGTTACAAAACACTATCACCAGCGCAGCCCAGACAGGCTCTACTCTGACTCTGCTACTGCCCTCTTGTGGTACCAATGGCATATTACAGGTTAAAATCCTAACTACTCAAAGAAGGCAGGGGTAGATTTACATTGTCCATATTTCATATAAAAGAGGATTTAAGAAGCATTGCTAGAATTTTATGCTACACAGGCTAAGGGAGTGAAATGACAGATTTCTCTCCACAACTAGGAGACATATATTTAAGATTTTTATAGGCCAGATATAAAAATTAAATAGTTTTGGTTTTATTTGTTCATTTTGATATAAGGAAAATCAATTTTTTTTTACTTCCAGGCATTTCAAGAGTATGCACTATTTAAAAACCATTTGGCTTTGAGAATCCATCTGATTTCATTTCAAAAGAATAATATTTTGACTGAAAATATCAGAGACATCATAGAATCAGCAGCAATGGCCTTTGTGCTCTAGCTTTAAGACCAGAGTACACACTAAACACAGTGAAACAGGAAAGAAGCACATGAACACTAATAACAAAAATAAAACAGGCCTCAGAAACAAAATTAGTGGTAGTTCTTTTATTTTTGTTTTGTGTGTGAGAGAGAGAGGACAATTTTCGGGAATCAGTTCTCTCTTTCCAACACATGAGCTCCTAAGAATGAACTGAGGTCATTGCTTAGACAATCATCAAATGATACAGCTTAAAGGCATGCACTATTACCTGCTGGACCATCTTTTTTCACTATTTGAAAATTTTATACATGTGTAAAAATAAAATATTATCAAACATTTTCCCCATCAAGCTCTTCCCATCTCCCCAATAATTCCTTCTAGAGTATACGAAGTGTGATCCCACTTTAAAACCTCCTAATGGATAATCTGTTTATTTAGAATCATCTTCACTCAGGCAAAGCTATGGGAAGGTTCCTTACATCCTTTATTTATTTCAAATTCTCACATACACCTACCCTGACCACCCTATATGCTCAACTTCCTACAAATCAGATCTTTGTTTCTCATAAAAAAAAAATCACAAATGAATGCAGTGCATGCTTTGTTTATCTTCAACAATTACCTGTTTGTCTTTTCTACTAGAATTAGAATATAAAGCCAAAGTCTGGGCAGAGGGTGCTCAGTCAGCAAAGCTTTGCCTTTCAAACATAAGGACCTGAGTTCGATTCCCAAACCTCAGGTAAACTTTCTGAGTGTGCTGACTTGAGCTTGTAATGTCAACACAGTGAGGCAGAAAGGAGGATGCCTGGGACTTGCTGATCTAGCCTTTCCAGCCTAATTGGTCAGCCTCAAACCAAGGAAAGACCTTGTCAAAAAGGTTTACTTAAAGATGATACCCAGGCTTGTCCTCTGGCCTCTGTGTGTGCATGTTCATCACACTTACATAAGCACCATGAGCACATGTGCATGCACACACAGACACCTTAAGAAGAATACAAAATGGAGGTGCTGTCTGTGGAGTGTGTTCCCACAAACTCTGTAGCAGACAGAGATAAACTTTGGCTGTCAGGGTCCCCCCAAATGCTGCTGAGGGAATTTGCAAGGCCTCCTGCCTCCAATTGCTCAGAGAAGGACTGAGGACTCTGAAAGACAGATTCAGACTCTGTGCAAAGGTAAGGTGGGTTCAGCAGGCCCCAGCGCCTGAATCCCTGCCAGGGAAAATTGTGCTCCGGTCGGGTTCAGGTTCCTGGACCAGGGGCTGTCTGTAGAGCGTGTCCCCACACACTCTGTAGCAGAAAGAGATAAACTTTGGCTGACAAAGTCCCCCCAGCTGCTACTAAGAGAACTCGCATAGCCACCTTGCCTCCAAATGCTCAAAAAGGGAAAGATTGAAGACTTGAAATTCAGACCCCTGACTAGAGCAGAGTTAGAGATTGAGCAGACCTTTTGTTCAGAGGTGACAGGAGATACACAAGCCCACTTGCCACAACTGACCAGAAGCCACCTAATCTTGAACCACTGAAGCCATGGGCAGATGCCAGTGCACAAATATATATAATAATATAAAGAACAACAAGGTAACTCCAGAAGAAAGTGGCGGTCCTACAACTACAAGACCTGAACTGAGCAATGAAGATGAAACAGAAGGAAACAACACCAAAAATTTCTTTATGATGATCATCGAAGCTCTCAAAGAAGATATGAAAAATTGCCTTAAAGAAATAGAAGAAAATACAAACAAAAAATTGGAAGAGATCAACAAAGCCTTGAAAAAACCAGGAAAAGGTAAACCAAAAAGTGAAAGTAACATTCCAGGAACTAAAAACTGAAATAGAAGCAATAAAAAAGGCACAAAATTAGGCAAAAATGGAAATAGAAAATCTGAAGAAAAGAGCTGGAACTACAGATACAAGCATAACCAGCAGAATCAAAGAGGTGGAAGAGAGAATCATTGGAGTGGAAGACTCAGTAGCAGAAATAGATACATTAGTCAAAGAAAATACTAAAATCAACAAAGCCATAATTAAAAATGTTCAGGAAATCTGGGACACCATGAAAAGACCTAACTTGAAAATAATAGGAATAGAAGAATGAGAAGAATACCAGCTCAAAGGCACAGATGATGTATTCAATACAATCATAGAAGAAAACTTTCCTAACTTAAAGAAGGAAATGCCTATAAAGATACAAGAAGCTTACAAAACACCAAATAGATAAGACCCCCCAAAAAAGTTCACTCGCCACATAATAATCAAGCCACAAAATATACAGAAAAAAGAAAAAATTTTAAGAGCTACAAAAGAAAAGGGCCAACTTACATATAAAGGTAGACCAATCAGAATAACACCTGACTATTCAATGGAAACAATGAAAGCTAGAAGGGCTTGGTCAGAAGTTATATACACACTAAAAGAGCATGGCTACCAAACTAGAATACTATACTATAGTATAGTATACTATAGTATACTATACTATACTATACCCTGCAAAATTATCAATTACCAAAGATGGAGTAAACAAGATATTTCATGACAAAGTCAGACTGAAACAATATCTATCTACCAATCCAGCATTACAGAGAGTATTAGAGGGAAAACTCCAGCCTAAGGTCCCCAGATACACCCATGAAACCACAAACAATCAATAATTCCACAAAAGAATACTCCAGAGAAAGGAAATACAAACAAGTTACCACCAAAAATGGCAGGAAATTTCAATCAGTGGTCACTAATATTCCTTAATATTATTTAATTTAATTCCTTAATTTGATATTAAGGAATATTTTTTTTTTGCTTACCATGCAACAAAACCTTTATTAACATTTTTAACAGAGGTTCAGCTATTAATGAAACTTGTAATTTCTAAACTTAAATTGGGGCAAATGGCTATAGTGCAGAGTAATGCCATCATTGCCCACTGGGAATGCAGACTGAAGAATTAATAGCCACCCCTCAGACGGAGGACCAGGTGCAGGGTGGACTCTTTCTGGATGTTGTAATCAGAAAGAGTGCGGCCATCTTCCAGCTGCTTGCCTGCAAAGATGAGTCGCTGCTGGTCAGGAGGGATGCCCTCTTTGTCCTGGATCTTAGCCTTGACATTTTCGATGGTGTCACTGGGCTCCACCTCCAGGGTGATGGTCTTGCCGGTCAGGGTCTTCACGAAGATCTGCATGCCTCCCCTCAGACGGAGGACCAGGTGCAGGGTGGACTCTTTCTGGATGTTGTAATCAGAAAGAGTGCGGCCATCTTCCAGCTGCTTGCCTGCAAAGATGAGTCGCTGCTGGTCAGGGGGGATGCCCTCTTTATCCTGGATCTTGGCTTTCACGTTCTCGATGGTGTCACTGGGCTCCACCTCCAGGGTGATGGTCTTGCCGGTCAAGGTCTTCACGAAGATTTGCATTTTGACCTGTTAACGAGTGTGATGAAAGCACAAACGGCCGAGCCTGTAGAAGCACGCAGACGCAAGCAGCTCCGAAGCGGACAAAGCCTCTCGTCACTTAATCTCAACTCTCCTATAAAACGTCACACACTAACAAGATGGATACAACAACAGAAGCCATCCTTCTGTTGCCTATAAGAAACACACCTCAACTGCAAAGAGAGACACAGGCTTAGAGTAAAGGGTTGGGAAAGATTTTCCAGTCAAATGGTCCTAAGAAACAAGCTGAGGTTGCCATCCTAATATCTAACAAAGTACACTTTAAGCTAAAAGCAATTAAAAGGAACCAAGATGATCATTACTTATTCATCACAGGAATAATTTTTCAAGAGGAGATTTCAGTCCTGAATATTTTTGCCCCTAATATAAGGGCACCTACCTATGTAAAAGAAACACTGCTAAAGCTCGAATCCCACATCAATTCTTACACCCTAATAGTGGGAGACTTCAATACCCCACTTTCAACTCTGGATAGGTCAACCAGAAAGAGACTCAACAGAGAAATAAGGAGTCTAAAAGAGGTTATGATGCAAATGGATTTAATTGATATCTACAGAAGCTTCCACCCAAAGGCAAAGGAATATACATATTTCTCAGGTCCTCATGGAACTTTCTCCTTCAGCAATGTAGCAGGATACAAGATTAACTCAAAGAAATCAGTAGCCCTTCTATACACTAAAGATAGAAGAGCTGAAAAAGAATTAAGGGAAACATTACCCTTCATAATAGCAGCAAATACTATTAAATAGCTTGGAGTAACTATAACCAAAGAAGTAACAGACCTATTTGATAAAGATTTTAAATCACTAAAGAAAGAAATTGAAGAGGATATAGGAAAATAGAAAGCTCTCCCATGTTCCTGGATAGGTAGGATCAGCATATTAAAAATGGCAATGCTACCAAAAGCAGTCTACAGTTTCAATGCACTGCCCATCAAAATCCCAACACAATTTTTTATAAACCTTGGAAGAACAATACTCAATTTCATTTGGAATAACAGGAAAGCCAGGATTGCCAAAACAATTTTACTCAACAAAAGAACCTCAGGAGGTATCACCATCCCTAACTTCAAGTTATACTATAGAGCTACAGTAATAAAAACAGCCTGGTACTGGCATAAAAACAGACTTGGGGATCAATGGAATAGAATTGAGGATCCAGACATTAACCCAAAAAACCTATGAACACCTGATCTTCGACAAAGAGGCCCAAAATATTCAATGGAAAAAAGATAGTATATTTAACAAATGGTGTTAGCATAACTGGATGGAAGTATATAGAAAAATGCAAATAGATCCGAGCCTATCACCCTGCACAAAACTCAAATCTAAGTGGATCAAAGACCTCAATATAAACCCAGCCACTTTAAACTTGATAGAAAAGAAAGCTGGAAATACACTTCTACGAACTGGCACAGGCGAACAATTCCTAAATATAACACCAGTGGCACAGACACTAAGATCTCCTGAAGCTGAGAAGCTTCTGTAAAGTCAAGGACACTGTCAATAGGACAAAATGACAGCCTACTGAATGGGAAAAGATTTTTACCAACCCTACAAGTGATAGAGGACTGATCTCTAAAATATATAAAGAACTCAAGAATCTAGAGCCCAAAACCTTGAATAATCCAATCAAAAAATGGGGTTCAGATCTAAAAACGGATTCTCAGCAGAAGAATTACAAATGGCTGAAAGGCACCTGAAAAAGTGTTTATCATCTTTAGCCATCAGAGAAATGCATATCAAAACAACTTTGAGATACCACCTGACACCTGTTAGATTGGCTAAGATAAAAGACACAGATGACAGCCTATGCTGGAGCGGATGCAGAGCAAGGGGAACACTCCTTCATTGTTGGTGAGAGTATAAGCTTGTTAAGCCACTTTGGAATGCAGTATGGCGGTTTCTCAGAAAATTGAGAATCAATCTCTTCAAGAACCCAGCAATACCACTTCTGAGTGTATACCCTAAAGATGCACAGTCACACTCCAAAGGTATTAGCTCAAGCATTATTTGTAATAGCAAGAACATGGAAACAACCTAGATGCCCCTCAACTGAAGAATGGATTAACAAACTGTGGTACATCTACACAATGGAGTACTACTCAGCAGTAAGAAAAAATGATATCCTAAAATTTGCAGACAAATGGATGGATTTGGAGAATATCCTCCTGAGTGAGGTATCACAAACTCAGAAAGATAAGCAGGGGATGTACTCACTCATTAGTGGACTCTAAACAAATACACTAACAAACAAGAAAAAAGCCAAGCATGCCCAAGCTGCAAACCACAACCACTGAACAGCTTGGGATCAGAAACACACTGGACTGACACGTTGGATTCCACTCACTCTTGAGGTAGCGGGGAGAAAACTGGATCTGCCAGGAGTGGAGACTGAACTAAGCAATATTGGGAAAGTGGGAAGGTGGGACTGCCTGCCCAGGGAGGGGATGGGGAGTTGTGGAGAAGAAAGAAAGACCTGATGTGGTGGGAGGGGGAAGGGACCTTGAATAAGGATATACAAGGATAGAAAGTGTGACTTCTTTGTTAATAATAATAATAATAATAATAATAATAATAAAGAAAAAAAGAAAAAATAAAATGTACAAAAGGAAAAATAAATGTTTGTTCTTTTTGTCTATAACTAACCTGGTACATAATAAATTCATAGTAAATACTTTTAAAATAATTTAATGAATGTTACCCACATTTTGCAGGGATCCAATGAACCAAACTGAAAAGAGTAGTTTTTGCAAACAATACTAAGAAAAGGGGGACCCAACTAGAAAGGGAGACAACTGGGGGAAAGGGTATATTATGGAGTGGAAGATAAGGACACTGTTGCTCAATGGGGATGAAACAGCTTTAAATCCTTCATGCTGTGGAACCTTCTGGCAAGCTGCAGGAGCTCATCACTATGCTTAAACTCTGCTATTGAATAATTCCACCCCCAGAAACTAACATTACCATAGCCATCTTCCTCACTGTAGATTATAAAGAACTGAGCAGAAAAGCTAACATCTCTTACATTCTAAGAGTCTTACAGGAATGTGGGAGGCAGGGTGTGGAGGGAAGAAACAAAAGACAGTCGCTTTCTCCATCTCTTCAGGAAGCAGGGAGATGGCATGTCTAAGGTACCAAATGAGGATTCAAGTTAGGAAGATGACCCATTAGAGCAACACATGATTCATTCTAAAAAATCTTTAGGTTCTTCTTCACCTAATAGGAGAAAGGATATGAAGAAATCCTTGTGGTAAGAAATAATTCCTTATATTTTGTATAATGAAAACGAAATAAAACAGTTATAATAGCCACATTAAAGTCACTTGAGCCTATAAGAATATACCAAAGGTGACCAGCTGAGGTGAGTCCATTCATGACCTTTTCATAAGTGCACAGCTACAGTGTCCTGGGAGCATCTTAGAAAAAAATCTTTTATTGTTCCTTTTTCTTTAAAAAAGAAAAAGAAGGAGGAATGGAAGGAGGGAAGAAAGGAAGGAAGGAAGGAAAGGAAGCCCAGTCTTAGAGGAAGTAAGAAAGCCCTCAGGTTGAGAGTGGTATCTCAGATGTCTAATCCCAGGAGTCAGAACAGGGACAGTGGGATCTCTGTGAGTTTGAGCTCAGCCAGGTCTACATAGTTAGTCCCAGGCCAGTGAAGGCTACACAGTGAGATCTCGCCTAGGGGAAAAAAAATAGAAAAAAGAGGAAACAGTCAAGGTTTATCAGGAAGAGACAGGGACTGGGGATTAACATATGTAACATACTTAGGATTGTGTCTACAGCTTCAGTAAAATCATATAGATGCTTGCTACTGCTAACTATATTTCTAATCTCATTTATACAGTAAGCATTTATTTATACAATATACATTATGTTAATAATGAACAAAAATAACTGAGATGCAGGACTAAGATCACAGTCATCTGGGGAAATGGGCAGAAGAATTATGAATTCTATTTGATCCTGGGCAATGGAACATGTTCAAGGCCAATCTGAGGTCAACAATGATGGCCAGGAGGCTAAGTAATTTTTATGTCAACCTGACCAGGGTAAAGTCATCTTTTTCTATTGTTATTATGAATAAAGTCCTGTTTTCTATCCCTGTATATCCTTTTTCAAGGTGCCTTATCCCTCTCACTCGCTTCAGTCACTCTCTCTTCTCCACATCTCCCCAACTCCTTCCCAGCAAGGATAGGAGGTCCCGAGGTCCCAATATGGCTTAGTTCAGCATCCACTCCTGGTAGATCCAGTTTCCTCACCCCAACATCAAGACTGAGTCAGGTGTTCTTCTAGAGGGAGTGAAATCCAAGGAGTCACTCTAAGGAGTTTCAGATCTCAAGCTGTTCAGTGGTTGTGTTTTGCAGCTTGGAATGCTTTGTTTTTGCCTTTTTGTTAAGAGTCCACTAATGAGTGAGTACATTCCCTGCTTATCTTTAGGGTTTGTGATACCTCGCTCAGGAGGATATTCTCCAAATCCATCCATTTGCCTGCGAATTTTAGGATATCTTTTTTTCTTACTGCTGAGTAGTATTCCATTGTGTAGATGTACCACAGTTTGTTAATCCATTCTTCAGTTGAGGGACATCTAGGTTGTTTCCAGGTTCTTGCTATTACAAATAATGCTGCTATGAACATAGTTGAGCTAATACCTTTG